>JAULBW010035144.1:0-70668 GCA_032358265.1 Vaucheria bursata | reverse complement strand
CCCTACGTCATGCCGATCGTGTTCTCGACCTTCATGAACAACATGCTGTGGTCGATCGGCATGGAGGTGACGCTGGCGGTGCTGGGCTTCACCAATATCAACAACCCGACCATCGGCACGGTGCTCTACTGGGCCAACTCGCACTCGGCCATGGTGGTGGGCGTCTGGTGGTGGGTGGTGATCCCGGTGATCCTGATCGTCATCACCTTCCTCGGCCTGTTCCTGCTCGCCGTCAGCATGAACGAGTATATCGATCCGCGCAGCCGGCTGCGCCGCATGGGAGCCTGAGCCATGGCCGACAACATTCTCGAGGTCGAAGCGCTCAAGGCCTACTACCAGATGAGCTATTTCGGGGTGAACCGCGAGGTTCGCGCCGTCGACGGCATCACCATGAGCGTCAGGCGCCGCGAAGTGTACGGCATTGCCGGCGAGAGCTCGTCGGGCAAGACCAGCTTCATCAAGGTGCTGGCCGCCGCCATCCGCCCGCCGCTGCGTGTCATTTCAGGCAGCGCCACCTATGACTTCGCCGGCAAGGCGACCGACGTCACGGTGGCGACGCCGGCTGAGATCGACGCCATCCGCTGGCGGCACCTCAGCTACATCATGCAGGGCTCGATGAGCACGCTGAATCCGGTGCGCCGCATCGGCAAGATCTTCGAAGATTTTGCCGCCCGGCCGCTGGGGCTATCGGGCAGCGCCTTCCGCCAGCGCGTGGTCGAGCACCTGGGGCACCTGAAGCTGTCGCCGAGCGTGCTCAACGCCTATCCGCATGAACTCTCGGGCGGCATGCGCCAGCGCGTCACCATTGGGCTGGCGACGGTGTGCAAGCCCGATTTCATCATTGCGGACGAGCCCACCACGGCGCTCGACGTGGTGGTGCAGAAAGACGTGCTGTCCCTGATCAAGAACCTCCAGACCGAGATGGGGTCCTCGATCGTTTTCGTCACCCACGACATGAGCGTCCACGCCAATATCGCCGACCGCATCGGCATCATCTATGCCGGGCGGCTGGTCGAGGAGGCACCGACCCGCACGCTGTTCACCGCGCCAAGGCATCCGTACTCGGCGCATCTGGTCGCCAGCCTGCCGCGCATCGGCGACACCACGCAGCGCCCAGCGCTCGAGGGGCGGCCACCCAGCCTCGCCGCGCCGCCAGCCGGCTGCCGCTTCCATCCGCGCTGTCCGCTCGCCATCGACAAATGCAAGACCGAAGTGCCACCGCTGGTTTCGGTCGGCACCGATCACCGCAGCGCCTGCTGGCGCGCCGCCGATGTCGAGCCGCTGGTTCCCGGTCACACCCGCGTGGGAGTTGCCGCATGAGCGCCTTGCTTGAAGTCGCCGATGTCGGCAAGCGCTTCCAGATGGGCGGCATCCTGGGTCGCCAGGAGGTGCGCGCCGTCGACCAGGTCAGTTTCGCCATCGCCGCCGACAAGCCCGAGATTTTCACCATCATCGGCGAAAGCGGCTCCGGCAAGACCACGCTTGCCCGGATGATCCTGGGGTTGGAGCGGCCGAGCAGTGGCCGCATCCTGTTCCGCGGCGAGCCGGTGCACCACGAGAACCGCGCCGATCGGCTGAAATTCATGGCCAATGTGCAGCCGGTGTTCCAGAACCCGTTCGAGGCGTTCAACCCCCTGAAGCGGGTCGACCGCTACCTGCAATCGACGGCGCGGCAATACCTGAAGGCGCGCGACAAGGCGGCGATCGATGCCGCCATGGATGGGGCGTTGCAGAAGGTCGGGTTGAGCCTCGCCGAGATCGCCGGCCGCTTCCCGCACGAGTTGTCGGGCGGACAGTTGCAGCGCGTCGCCATCGCCCGGGCGCTGATCCCCAACCCGCCGCTGCTGATCGCCGATGAGCCGGTATCGATGGTCGATGCGTCACTGCGCATGGCGATCGTCAACCTATTGAAATCGCTGCGCGACGATTTCGGCGTCTCGGTGATCTACATCACCCATGACCTGGCGACCGCCTATTACATCTCGGACCGGCTGATCATCATGCAGAAGGGCAGGGTGGTGGAAATGGGCCCGGCGCGGGCCGTGCTCGACACGCCCGAACACCCCTATTCGCAGCTGCTCAAGGCTTCGGTGCTGTCGGCCGACGACGCCGGGGCAGGGAGGCTGGCGCCGGCCAACGACTTGCTGCAACTGAGCGACGAGCGCCTTCGGCGCGCAGACAGCAGCCGGCTCGAAGAACGGGTCGATGGGCGGCAGGTAAGGGTGTAGCGCGGTACGGCTTGCAGCGGCGCGCCACCGCTTTCACCCGGCTCGGGCCGCCGTTGCGGCGCGCAGTTGCTCCAGCACATGCTTGCCGGCGCCTTCGACGTGCTGCTCAATCAGCGCGGCAGCGCCGTCGGCATCGCCTTGCCGGATCAGTTCGATCAGCCGGCGATGCTCGCGCATCAACTGGGCGCGCCGCGCCAGGGTGAAGTTGTAGTCGCGGGTCACGGCCCGCAGCACCTCGCGGTTTTTCCACCAGATCTCAGTAGCCAGCCGATTGTAGTGGCGTTCATACATGAGGGTATGGAACTCGGTGTCGAGATCGCTGTGCAGCACCGGATCGGCGAAATCATTAGCTTCCATCGCCTGTTGCAGCCGCTCCAACCCGACAATATCGGCGGGGGTCGCCATCTGCACGAACCAGCGGGTGAACCGCGGCTCGAGCGCCACGCCGATCTCGTAGATATCGCGCACGAAATCCTGATCGATCGCCCGGACCCGGGCACCGCGATTGGGCACCAGGGTGACGAAGCCCTGGCCGCGTAGGAGCTGCAGCGCCTCGCGCACCGGATTGGATGACGAGCCGTGCCGCGCCGCGAGGTCGGCAACGACCAGGCGCTCGTTGGCCTTGAGCCGGCCCGAGATGATGTCGTCGCGGATCAGTTCGTAAACGCTTGCCCCCTCTTCCGAAGCGCCGGCGGCGTCGATCCCGACGGGTGGCTTGGCATGGTAGTGGCTGGTATCCTCGGCGCTCATCGCTGCACCATGTTCGCTCGGCGGGACCTTTTCAAGCGTCGTCGGCGAGCGATCTCAGCCAGCACGGATGTCCTGGATGCCATCGCGTGAACAAGGTGTCGCTTCGATTATGCGTCGCCTGGCCTGGACCGGCCAGGCAGCAACCCGCTACACCGCCTCGCCAGTTTGAGCGGAGGACGCGCGCCAAGCTGCGTCGGAGACTACAACTAAGGGAAAGATGGTGCCCGGGACCGGAATACAACAGGTCATATTTTACAAGCACTTAGCGGGAAAGTGTCTAGCGTTTTTGTCCGTATTCTCTTGGAGAATTCCAAACAGCGTCTAAGGGCATCTAAGAGGGTCAGTTGGAATCGCATGCGTGAATATGCGGCTCACTCAGGCATCGCCACGAGCTCTTTTCCAAGCTGCAAAGCGAGCATGGTCGACGCCCGACTGCTGATGTCGAAGTAGCTGCTCGGGTAGACGTCTGGGTTCTCGGCAAGCGCACGATGCAGCGCCTCGTCGCCGGCGGCGATCACTTCGTCACGGCTTTCCGCGATCGCTGTGACACCCGGCAGGTCGGGGAACGTGATAGTCCACTGACCTTCGTACTCTTCGACCAGGGCGTAGAAGACGCGCAGCTTTGGCATGACGTCACAGTAGCGCGGCTACTCCGACGCCACCACCCGGATCTCAATGCTGACCCGGAGTGCATCATCAATGTCGGCGTCCACGATCTCCGCCTGAAGGTGCTCCAGCCCGCGGTAGACAATCGACTCGGATAGGGCGGCCGGCAGGTAGCCAATGTGCCTGCCAGGCTCGGCCACGACCTTGATGGCGTTCCCGTCGAACTCGTTGTCCGGCTCCCGCTCGAGCGCCAACAAAACCCTCCGCCCCTCGTCGTGCTCTTCCAGCACGTCGAGCACCGTCTCCAGCCGATACTTGAGGCCGGCCACCATCACGCCCTCGTACGCAACTTCATACATCTGCGCCTCCATATGAGAACAAAAGAGGAACGCACGCGAGGAGTCAAGGCGATCGATAAAATGCGCACGAAGAAAGATCGCGGTTGACTCAGGCGCATATATGCGCATACTTGAATGGCGACATGCGTTTTGGACGCGGCGCCTGATGACTGACGAGGCGAATGGGATCGCTACCCCGGAGGCCTGAATGTGACACCACCAGCCGGCACAGCCGGTCGCGGAGCCGGCTCAAGGAGCGCCGCGGCCGACCCACAACCACCACAGAGGAACTGCCACAAATGAGAAGCGTATTGGGTATTGCCGCCGCGATGCTGACCCTCGGTACAGTCAGCCGCACCCATGACGATCGTCCGCTCGCACTCACCATGCCGCCCGATCCGTGGGGCTTCACGAACAAGAGCACGCGCCGTTCGTTCGCCCGTCGCAGGCGCGCTGTCGTTTCCCGCTCCAAGTACATGCCGCACATCGGCGCGAAGCAGCGTGGCAAGTACCCACCCAACATGCCGCTGCACGGTTCGCTGCCGTTCTACCGTGACCAGGAGGCGCCGTTGGCGATGGCGGCGTGAGCCGCTTCTGGAACGGCGCCGGGTTCACGTCGCCTCGCAACTTCGTTGACCCGCCGCGCAAGCCTGGGTGGCCCGAAGGCATCCGCAAGCCGCTGGTCGCCCACTTGCCCACATCCTGGCAGGTGCGGATCGGCCAAGCGCAGGACTGGTTCCAGCAACTCTGGTACGCGCACCACAATGCGCGCGTGCTCGTCGACATGGAGCATCGCTTCGCCTGCGTGCTTTGCCACGCCACTGGCGGTCGCATGTCCAAGACAGGTTACGACTGGCCGACCATGCAGGCCGAAATGAACGACTTCCAGCAGCGCGAATACGAAGATGCCTACGAGGAGGGATGCAAGGACACCAACCAAGACTGGAAGCCTGTCATCGACTTCGCAATCGACGTGGCCGGCATCGAGGCCGAGACGTTCCTCCGCTCGTGGCGAGAAGGTGACTACGACACCCTAACGAGAGAGTGGCCGGAGTGGGCGATCCAGGCTGCCGACCCGGAGGTGCGAAATTGAGCCACCCCTACACCGACGAGTTCGGCTTCCCGCTTCGCAGCACCACGGTGCTCCGGCGCAAGCGTGGCGGCCGACCGATCTTCACCGGTGCCGTTGAGCGCGCCGGCTTCAACCCCATGCCGGCGACTGTCCACCAGGTCGCCGAGGAACTTGAGCGCGAGAAGGAGAGCGATGATGTTCGTCGTGTTTGACCTCGACGGGACGCTGGCCGACTGTCGCCACCGCGTCCACCATGTGCGCGACGGCAACCGCAACTGGGATGCGTTCTTCGCCGAGTGTGTGAACGACCCGCCGTTCGACCACGTGATCGACACGCTCTCGGCGCATGTGCGCGCTGGTCACCGCGTCGAGATTTGGTCGGCCCGCTCCGACGTTGTACGCAATCAAACGCTACACTGGCTGGCCCGTCAGGGCGTCCCCGGTGAACTGCTGGTCCATATGCGAGCCGAAGGCGACCACACTCCTGACGTCGACCTGAAGCTGTCGTGGCTCTGCGCTATCCACCCCGACGAGCGGCCGGACCTCGTCTATGACGACCGCCAGCGCGTGGTCGACATGTGGCGCGAGATGGACATCCCGTGCTTCCAGGTCACGGCCAACTGGGAGGACGATGCGCGGAACATCACCCCCATTTGCGATCCGCTGCTCACCATCATGGTGGGGCCTAGCGGAGGCGGGAAGTCGGCGTGGTGCTACCACAATATCCCGGTGGCGGAGTACATCTTGAGCTACGAACTTCGTCTCGCCTACACCGGCTCCGTCGGCGACCAGTCGCGCAACGCCGACGTGTTCCATGCCGTCCACAAGCTCGCCAAGGCGCGTCTCGAGTGCGGCCTGCCTGTCACCATCGACGCCACCAACCTGCGCCGTAAAGACCGCCTTGCTTGCGTGACGCTGGCTCCAGCTGGCGCCGGCGTCAGGTACGTCGTCGTAAATCGGCCGATGGCCGAGAAGATGCGCGATGCTGGGTGGCGCGCCGATGTGGTCATGGCTGACGGTAAGTCGTTGATCGATGCGCACGAGCAGCGCTTTCAGTCGCAGCTGAAGGACATTCTTCGCGGCGACGGGCTTCCGCAGGTGACAGTGCTGGATGCGCGGGCGAAGGAGCCGGAGGAGGTCCCTTGGTGGCGAAAGCCGCCGGCTGGCGACATTGTCACCGGCGTCATTGGACCGGACGGGATCAATCGCATCACTGGGGTGCGCGCATGACCTTCCACACCATCACCCACATTGACGACGTCCTGCCGGCCATCGCCGGCCGCTCGGAGTTCGTCGTCGCACAGCGCGACGGCTACCAAGTCATCGATTACAACTTCGCGCTCGCAGACAGCTTCGACGACCCGCTGCGGCGCGAGTGTCGCGGCATCAAATTCGCGCCTGACGGTCGCATTCTGGCGAGGCCGCTCCACAAGTTCTTCAACATCGGCGAGAGGCCGGAGACCCAGCCGCATCTTCTCGACTTCAGCCAGCCGCACGCCGTAACCGAGAAGCTCGACGGCTCGATGATCCACCCGGCGATCGTCAACGGTGAGGTCGTGTTTATGACCCGCATGGGGCGGACCGACGTTGCAATGAAGGCTGAGCGGCATTTGACGGATGCGGTACGTCGATGGATGGAGGTGTTCGCCGGCGACTGGACGCCGATCTTCGAGTTCACGGCGCCAGATAATCGGATTGTGGTGAGATACGAGGAGAGCGGGCTGTCCCTTCTCGCCGTTCGTCATCGTGTGACCGGAGAGTACATGGAAGCCCACAATGCTCGCGGCATTGCCATAAACATGGGCATCCCACTCGTCACCCACCACCCATCCGACTGGAACAGCGGCCAAGCGTTCCTCGACTATGCGCGCGCCGTGCAAGGCATGGAAGGGTTCGTCGTTCGTTTCCCCGACGGCACCTGGGTTAAGGCGAAGGGCGAAGACTACGTGCTCAAGCACCGCGCCAAGGACTCGATCCTGCAGGAGAAGAACGTCCTGGCCCTCATCCTGTCCGGCGAGATCGACGATGTGCTGCCGCTTCTAGATCCTGACGACCGCGGTGGCGTGGAGGGGTATCGAAACGCCGTGCTCGACGGCATCAAGAAGTCCGCAGATACAGTAGGCGCCCACGTCTATGGCGGGCGCGAACTCGACCAAAAGACCTTCGCTACCATCCACCAGAGCCGCATCGCCGAGGGTCTTCGCCCTCTGGCCTTCGCAGTCCGATCCGGCAAGCCGGCTACCCTGGCGGTGCAGGCAGCAATCCTCAAATCCACTGGAAGCCGACCCGCCGTCGACTCCGTCCGTCACCTCCACGGAGCTGTCTGGCCTCTATAGCGGCGCCCCTCCCAAGCCGCTTACTGGACCCCGCGAACCATGACGGCGCGGGGTCATTTTTATGTCACCAGGCGCAGGACTCGCGCAGCGGCTTAATGGCTTCCTCGAGCCCGGCGATCGGCATGAAGTCGCTCACTGCGCTCTCGCTATACGGCACCGCCTCGACGTACATCCGTTGCCCCGTCATCAATTCCTTGATCCACGGGATGGCGGTGCCGCCGCTCCATAGGCCTAGCGCTTCATTGTCGGTCGACTCTGTGAAGCTCTGCTTCTTGGCCGGCGCCTTGTCGATGCGGTAGGTCACGCGACCGCGGCCCTGTAAATCCGACATGAAGTGCCCCCCGAACACGAACCAGGCCGACGTCACGTTCTCGCGGCAGGCGATGTAAAGCGACAGGTCCGACTTCTGCCCATAGCGGTTGGTTATGCCGCTCTCGCCCACGAGGTGAAGGTAGACGTTCTTGCTGTCGTCGACCGGACTGGTGTCGATCCTGACCTGCCACTTGCTGCTAGTCGGCGCTACAACTGGCGCAACGGCGGCCTCAGCCAGACCATCGTAACAGGCCAGACGGGCGTCCTTATCCTCGACCGCGGCGCACTGCTGCAGGCTCTCGGCCGCCGCTGGCACTGCACCCAACAACAAAAGTGGCAAAAGCAATATCGTGCGCATGGCGCATTGGTAGCGCGCCACACGCTAGTTCGCAACATAGGTCGGGTCCTAATTCTAGCGCAGCAACGCCAGGTAGAGGCCGAGGTCAATCTCGGCGGCCATCGGGGTCTCGCGCCCCGTTGCCTCGCTGCGGTAGATCATCGGCACGGTGATCTTTTGGATGGGTTGTCGCTGCTGTAATTGCAGTTGCGAAGGACGCTCCCGTTCCTCGCACGCCCCAATATCGGTCATTGAATTATGCTCACTGGTTCTTGGCTTCTGACGGCCAGCACCCCGTAACAGACGAGGCAGCCGGGGATTCAGAACCTGCCAGTGAGACAGGCCGGTGGCTTTTAAATCCACAGTCTTGCGACTGTTTCTTCTGGACATGGCGCACCGTCCCCGGCATAAAGCCTGGGTTGGTGCGCCGCCAAGCGCACTCACGAGAGCGCTGGACCCGCCAAGGTCCGCACGCCCTACGACAGCACACTTCGGCGCCAACCGATCTCGCTGTCACTGGTCCGGGTTCTGAAGCCCACGGACACAATGCCACATCCAATGCGAACCGCAAGTTAATTCCCCTCTGGGGAACCCGTTACTTGCTCGCTTCAAACTGAGACTCGACCTCCACGGCGTCCGCCTCGTGGTCGTAAGAATCTTCGCAGTCATCGCACTCGGTGTCCCACACGCAGAGCTTGGTGACTTGATCCACATCGAGTCGTGCTTGGATCATCGTCCCACCTCCCTCAAGTTCGTGAAGCTCAGCAATTTCAATGAGTTCCCGCAGGATACTCACGGCATCGCGCCGCGACCGAAGGCGATGCTGGCAGTTCTGACACTCGCGTAGCATGGGCAAATGTGAGGATGCATTAGGGGTCAAGTCAGTCCGTAATTGGTGGGCTATTATGATATCCGCGTCACATAGCCTTTTAGTGGTTTCGTTTACCGGTGTGGCGAGGAAAGAGCAAAAATGCGTCACAAACATGTACTTAGCTAGTAACGTGATCACGTCGATGTGATCTGTATCAGATGAAACTTTTGGCGTGCTGATGCGTATGCGTGCAACGCATTGTGCGTACTGCGCATTTCTACTTAGTACCTTCGAATAGCCACTGCTCCAGGTCGTGCGCCTCCTCCATGTCCTGGTTCTCGGAGCCCCAGAGCTCCAGCTGCATCATGATCTCCGCCGGCAACACCATGCGGATGATCACGACCTGGTCGTCCCACATCACCGGGTCCATCCTATCGATCAGGGAGCGCAGGATGCCGGCGCCCTCCCTATCCTCTCGCGACGTAGCCGCCAGTTCTTCCTTCGCCACCACGCGCGGCCGCATGGAGTACTTGAGCTTGAGACGAGCAGCCTCCTGTTCGCGCTCCAGGATGCGCGAGATGTCGATAGGCGCTGGCAAGGAATAGTTGGTCATGACGCTTCTCCCTGACAAAGCTTCGCCGGTCATGTGAGTGCCAAGCACCGCGCAATCTGTCGCTTCGTCTTCATGTGGTATTTGCCCTGTGCCGGCTGGACTGGAGGAGACTGCCGACACGATCAGGGAATCAAAAACAGAGTCGCGCGTCAAGAACGTTGTATTAACAACAAGTTAACGGAATGGCGGTTTTGTTCTCGGTTTGATTCTGTTTCGCTCGGCCGGACCCTACAGCTAGTCGGTGGCCACGGTCGCAGACTCCTACCTATTGAGCCTCGCCGAAGACAAAAAAGTACGCCGCGGGGCCGGTTAAGCCGCTGCGGCGTATGGGGTAGGGCGTGAAGTAGGCGAATCAGGCTGCGTGGCGGAGCCAGGTTGCCAACTGGAAGTAGAGGTCGTGCGGCGAACGGCTGTTGTCGAGCACGAAGTCCGGATCCGGTGTGAACGCCTCGCTGGCGTGCGCCTGGACTAGCCCACCCCTACCACGCAGCAAGCCGATCTTGCCGCCGAGGTCGCGGAGAGTGCCGACCTCATTCTCGAAGCGACAGTCATCTGCGACAACGCGCCCGCCTGTGTCGAGCACAGCGTTGGCGGCGTTGCGCCAGAGACCAACCCAGAAGTCCTCGCCGATCAGGTCGCGACCGAACTCGGTGCCCAACCGCTGCATGAAATACCGCGGCGTCCGGCCACAAAGAAGCTCGGACGGCACTTCCTTGAGGTCACCCTCGACCTGCCGTTCGTCGAGCCCCGCAGCCCTTGCCATCTCCTTGAGCGGGCCGGCGAAGCGCACACGGGTGTAGCCGAAGCGATCGACGAGGAACTGTGCCGCCGTCGACTTGCCGCTACCAGCAGGCCCGCTGAGGCCGACAACGCGGGGCAGTGGGTAGTTGTCGTTGGCCGCTGGCGGAGGGCCGAGCAGGCGGTCCGTCATCGACGGGATGAGGTCGTAGTTGCGGTCTCGCGTGAAGGTGGTGTCGCCGGCCTCAAGTGCGGCTTGTGCGCCGTTAACGAGATCGCCGGCGTAGGCGTGTTGGGCTGTGTCGGAGAACATCACTCGCTCCTCTTGATCTCTGCGAACAGGTCGAGGAAGGCCGCCTCGGCTTCAGCCGGCGACCAGAACTGCAGCTTGATGCCGAGTGGATCGAGCCCGTCGATACCCCACATCGGACCGGGCGCCATGTTCTGGGCCTTCTCGTCGACGCAGATCCGAACGTCTGCCTCATGCACTTCGGCCGGCATCTCGCCGCGAAGCCCGAAGTTGAACGCGACCACGCTCATTATTTTGCGCTCGATATCTTTGTAGCCGACCAGGTCGCCCTTGATGGGCCGCGGGACGTCCACAAGGTAGGCCTCGCTGGCGTCGTGCAGCAGAGCCCACAGACGGTGCTCGGCGACGACGTGGCGGGCCAGCAGCACACTGTGCTCGGCGACGCTGTAGAAGCGCAGGCAGTGGCCGGCGTAGCGACACTGGAGGCTCAGCGAATGAGCGATGTCGGCGATGCGCATGTCCTGGCTACGCGGATCCATCGGCCAGAAGGGCGCGCCGGTGTAGGTCTGGAGCCAATCGCCCTTGCGTGGCGAGTTGTCGTTGGCTGGCGGACCGGCCATGCGGGCAACCAGCGCTTCCCGCGGCGGCGCAGGCGTCCGCACCGCCCTCGCGCCATCAGACTGGAGCAGCCAGCCGTCTTTCTTGGGTGGGTGGATCATGCTGCCACCTGCGAGCCAATAACGTCGTTCAGGTCGATGCCGACGAGCTTTGCCACTTTCCTGAGAAGGTCCATCTTCTCGTCGATCTCGCAATCCGGCTCGCCATTGCGCTCGTCGTAGTCCTTTGCTCGGCGCAAGAGTTCTTTCATCTCGAGCACATCGCGCTTGAGTGCCTCGAACTCCTCTCGCGACACATCGATCCTCGGCACAACGGTCCCGGGCCACCTCGCTGGAGCATTCGGCTGCTCGTCTAGCGGAACAACCCATATGGGCAAATCCCGGAACTTGTCGCCGTAGTGGTCTCCGATCATGGAAACAACGCACATGTGGTGGTTCTCCTCAGTGGTGTTGTGGTGGTTAGGCAGGCTCGTCCTTGCCGGTCATCGCGGCCCATGCGGCGTGGAACAGCGCCAGCCACTCGGAGCGCTCGCGCGTGTTGAAGCCTTCGACGTAGCCGGCCGCAACCTCATCCCAAGCGCCGCGGACCGCGAAGACTACGGTGGCGACGAGCAGGGCGACGACGATTGCGATGGCGCTCAGGATGACCAACGGCCACGCCACGGCGGCACGCAGCCAGCGGGGCTTTACCGACCAGATGGTCCAGGCTGGTTTCTTGCTCATGCTGCCTCCGTATGCATGACCGTCCGTCCGCTGTCGCCGTACTGTTCAGCCACACGCCAGATGTGTGCGACTGGGTACTTGAACACCGTGCCGTCGGATGCGTAGACGCAAAAGAACGGCCCCTTTGTGTAGGTGTTCTTAGCTTCGTGCTCGACGACCTGACTTGTCTCAGTCAGGCTGATCTTGACTTGAATGCTCATGCTGCCCGCTCCTTCGCCGGCTGGTTGTCGTTGGCTGCCGCGCCCACCACCATCTCTGGTGTGAGCGTTAGCCGCCCCACTTCGCCGAACATCTTCGAGTAGGTGATCACCTTGGCCGATCGGCCGGAGAGCCAGCCGCCGTTGGCGGCGTAGGCATCCGCTGCGGCGAGCGTCTCGTGCCGCTCGACCTTCATCAGGTTGGTCGATTTGAGCTCGTCGGAGTGCAGATGACCGAGGTGGGCGTAGCTGAACTTCGTCCGGCCGTAGACGTCGCGGAACCGGCCGGCGAACACGCTGTCCACGTTGCCGATCTTGCGGCGATGACCGTGGTGGACGAACAGCGACGTCTGGCCATGCTCATAGACGTAATAGGTGCTGGCCGAGCTATCGACGGTGATGCGCGGCTCGTCGTCGTAGAACGCCGCGAACATCTCGCGCAGCCAGGCGCCGCTCGCCGGGTCGTGGTTGGCATCGGCCATGATGATGTGGACGTGCTCGTGCTTCTCGAGCAGCATCCGGATCACGCGGCGCATTGTGCGGATGATGACGCGCACCACCTTCGGGAAGCGCGAGTCCGCGTCGAGGATGTGCCCACTGGTCGGGGTCTTCGACTCCATGCCGTCGTAGTGTGCCAGGTCGCCCATCTGGGCGAACACAGCAGTAGCGGCCGGCGGCGAAAGCTGGATTGCTGCCGCAAACCAGTCGACGAGCAGTTCCTCGGCGATCGTCAGATCCCAGTCGGCGCCCGTCTCCTCTCGCCACGACAGCGAACCGAAATGGGCATCGGTCACGGCGAAGAAGTTGAGGAGGTCGTCTCGGAGCGTAAGGTGAGGCGTAGCAACCGGCTTAGCGCGCGGCAGGTCCGCTTTCAGCGCCTCGACCACAGCCCGCATGGCGGCGTCCTGCGCAACCTTGTCCGGTTCGACGCGCAACCAGTCCTGGATGATCCGCCCGTCGGCATCGCGGTTGACCGTGATCTTGCCGGTGACATGGGTCGGCGGAATCTCGAAGACGTCGCCCGGCGCCTTGGCCTGCCGCACGTAAGTGTCGCCGACTTTCTGCGACAGACTCACGATGTGGTAGCCGGGGAGCGTTTCGTCAGGACCCAGCAGCCCGCGCTCGGCCGCTCGGCGCAGCGTGTTCTGCAGCGTCTCGCGTGCGATGCCCAGCGCAGCCGCTGTGCGCTTCTGGTTCTTTCCGTTGGCCTCATAAGCGGCGAGGCGCTCGGCCATGACTTCTTCTGTGATTGGCGGGGTTGGCAATGTGCGCTCCTCGAACGGCGGGCAAACAAAAAGCCCCGCCGCCCTTTCGGACAGCGGGGTGCAAATTACGAGCGCGCCATGAGCGCGCAGATGGTGGATGCCGGCACGACGGTACCAAGGCCGACCAGATCGCCAGCCAGCGGGCTGGTCGCCATGTTCATGGCGCCGACAGCGATGCCGACGACCGAACCCGCATCGTTCAGCACGGCGCCACCGCTCATGCCGGGAATGATCGTCATGTCGACGGCGATACCGTCATGCCAAGGGCCGATGCTCCGCACGTCGCTGGCGACGCGGCCATACATCGTGACGTTGTCGAGGTCTCGCGGATTGCCGACTGCCCAGATGCGCTGACCCACCGGTGATGGGCTGCAGTCGAGATTGGCCGACGAGAGTCCGTCGAAGCCTTCGACATGCATCAGAGCCACGTCTTGGCCGGAGTTTTTCCAGAGCACCTCGGCCGTGCGCTTGACACCGAGAGTGTCGACCAGCGTCATCTCGGCCGCCTGTTCCACGACGTGCGCGGCGGTCAAGACATAGCCTTTTCCGATGTGAACGCCGGATCCGTGACCACCCTTGCCGTCGATGACCTTGACGAAGGCCGTTGCAGTCGGCGGCGCTGCCTTCGGTGGGCTGGCGGTAAACACCAGGTAGCCAATCGCGAGCAGTGCGAGCGCGGTGATGATGCCGATGAACCAGCCTGTGGCGGACGACTCTTGGTTGTACGGCAAGTCTTTGCGGTCGGGCATCCTCATGCCTCCTCTGTGGTGAGGCAACAAGCGAACCGCGATACACCAACATGCGTAAATATGCGTTTAGCGAGTTATGAACAATAAAGATGCGCGACTATGCGTCTGGCGTGCCCAGCAATCTGTTCTGGATGGCTCGCACGGCAGCTTCGCCGCCCGTGCCCATAATGAAGCCGGCGCCGAGATAGGCGTACGGGCCGACATCGATGAACGCGGCGATGATCCCCGCCAGCACACCGCCCAGGAACACTGCTGACACGGCGCCGAACAGCCCCTGCACCACGCGGCGCTTCCATCGCTGCTTGGGCGCGAACGCAGCTCGAAAGACGCCGCCGGCCACGCCGGAGATCGCTAGGAGTTGCAACTGACTCCAGAAGTCGGCGTCGACGGCCGGCTGGTTCATGTCATTTCTTTCTGAGGTTGCCATCACGGTCCACGACGAAGTCGCGGAGGATGCCGTGTTTGCGGGCACACTCCGCCAAGTGTTTGCGATCGGCGCCCCAATAGCGCTCGATATCGCGCTGCGTCATCTCGCCGGGCGGCAGGTTGGACGGCAGCTTACAGTCGGTGAGGAGTTGCGCGGCGGGCGGATCGAGGCGTGGTCGATCGGGCGGCGTAATGGTCGTGGTCGAGCATCCGGCCAGCGCAAGCGCCGCGGCGACGATGAGAGCAAAACGAAGCATCAGCGGATCCTATTGAGACGGTCTACGGCGCCGGCGCTAAGGCCTGGACGGTCGCGGTTGGGGTCTGCGTCGGCCTGGGCGGACAGTTCGGTGAGCAATCGCTCGAGCTCATCCACGCGCTGCTGCTCGGCGGCGAGCCGTTCAGCCTCGCGCGCTTTCGCTTCGGCATTGGCCGTGGCCTGGCGATCGAGCTCGCGGAAGCGCTGTGCCTGTAGTTCGGTCTCGCGGGCGTCGTATTTCTTCTCCCACGCCGCGGAGGCGCGTGCGTAGCCCTGGTGATCCACCCACGCGTAGAGGCCACCCAGGGCACCTGCCGACAAGCCGGCAACAATCAGCCACGCCAACCACGTACGTCCGCCCAGCAGGCGCGCAAGCAGCGCAATCATGCGATGCCCTCAAGGCACAGCACGCGCTCAGCCTGTCGACGTTTGGTCAGGCCGTTGACTACGCGGCCGCCGGCCTTGTTCCAAACGAGAAGCTGGTCACAGGCACCGCGGAGGTCGCCGGCGTTCGCTTTGCGGACCAGCGTCGACTTGCAGGCGGCGCTCACACCGACATTGTACGCCCACGAGAGGAACGCCACCTTGGCTTTGCCTGGCACTGGGTAGGTTAGGCACCGGTCGAGTCCTGCCTCATAGACCACCAGATTCTTCGCCAGCATGGCGTCACACTCGGCCGGAGTGGCGACCTGACCCGGCTTCACGCCCTTGGTCTCCCCATCGCAGATGGTCCAGACCTTGACGATGTCCTGGTACGCGCGAAGCTCGCGTCCCTCGAACTGGCTGATAAGGCCGGTGGCGAGCGCGGTCAGAGCGACCGAGCCGGCGATCAGGCCCTTCTTGAGTTTACTCATCGGTGTCTCCAGGCATTGTGCGGGGCTGAGCGACGAAGCGCGCGACGAGCGCTGCGGCCACCACAACGAAGGTGAGGATCGCGAACGGCCAGCGCGGAATGAGGTCGCTGAAGAACGGCAGAACCGCCTCGACGGCAGTCAGGAACGCGGCGAGCAGCATCAGGCGCACGCTCCAGGCGTGGCGCAGCACCGCCCGCCAGTCGCGGCTGGGGCGCAAACCGACATAGGTTCGCGCTCGCGCCAGCCATGCTGGTTCGGCCATTGAAGTTCTCCAGTCATGTTGAGGGGGTAGGTCCGGCGCTCTACAAAACTATGTTTTTGCAGCTATTGGCGGTTTGAGACTTGAGATGCCAAGAGCTAAACACCAGCCTTTCACCAGACGCTTGCGTTTGCGCGCGAGGCGTCGCACACAGGTCTAGGATGGAGGGAGACACAGTGATTTTCCAGAAGATGCGCACCGTCGCGAGGCTGCTGAAGAACCTTGATCGCCTGCCTGCCATCGAGGCCAAGCTCGACACTCTGATGGAACCTTCGGAAGCAATCGGAGAGGCGGCGACGCCTCCACAGGCGCCCCAAGAGGTAACGACTCCGACGCAACCCGCGTCCGCGGCGGGCGCCATTGTACTTGACGTTGCCGAAATACAAGACCCGCTAGCCCGTCACTTGGCAGCGTGGGCAAACGGCGTAGCTCACGAAATCGGCTGGTGGGGAGAATGGTTCGCAACAAGGGGCGGCCAATGGCCGGACAAGTTCATTGAGCGGCAATCCACGGAAATTAACAACCCCGACGACCTGCTCGATACGATGGGGATACTTGAGCATCCAGAACAGGCCGAAATCCTCGACGTCGGCGCGGGGCCGTTGACCGTCCTTATGTCACGGCACAACGGTGCCCATCTGAAACTGATTGCGACGGATCCGCTTGCGCCCTTCTATGCAGAGATGGCCCGGAAGAATGGAGTTCACCCGCCGGTCCCCACCACACAAGCCTACGCAGAGGACCTGACCGCCGTATTCGATGTCGAGCAGTTCGACGTGGTTCACTGCCGTAATGCGCTGGATCATTCATTCGACCCCATGCGGGGGATTGAAGAAATGATCGCCGTAACAAAGGTTGGAGGCAGGGTGGTACTGCGGCATAGTAGAAACGAAGCTTTGGCCGCGAACTACACTGGATTGCACCAATGGAACTTCGACAAGAAGGGAGATAGTTTTGTCATTTGGAATCAGGACGGCGAGGTAGACGCGTCGGCAGCGTTTGCTGATGCCGCCGACGCTACTGTGTGGCTGGAGAACGACTGGATCACAGTGGTCTACAAGAAGCACAGCAGACGACAAATTGATCTCTCTGCTCGCTACAGGCAGAGGACTCAATCCATTCTCGCAGGCTTTCTAAGAGCGTCCGCATCTGGCTTCGCCGCCTAGAGGTACAGGCCACCGTTTGCGGTTGGCGTGCCGTGGGCAGCATTGCCGGGCAAGAATGTTGCCCCTCCTCCCTCTGTATCGATCAGCGAGTTGGCCGTACTGGTGTATCGAGGTCCGGTGGCGCTGCCAGAAAACACGCATGATCCGAAGTTTATTTGAGTAAGAGCGTGCGCCCTAGCAAAGGCATTGCCCCATGCCGGGGTTCCGCTAATGGTGAAGGTTCTCCCAAAGAAGCTAGCGTTGCACAATTGTTGTGCGCTGATGAAACCCTGGGCCGAGCCTGAAACTGTCAGGTTTCCGTTAGCGTTGACGCCAGCGCCCTGTCTGATGTTGACGTGATTTCCTGACACGGCCGCGAACTCGATATTAGATGGCCTAACTACAGTGCCGGCCCCGGTCACGTCGATGTTGTCGACCACCCCATCAAGTTTGAAATTGTCCAGGAACCACAGTGTGCCATTGTTAGTGGCGGTCACAGCATCGCCAGACGCTGGCGCGATGATGGAGGTCGAGCCGGCGCCTGCGAGTGTGAATACCCCGCTGCCTGACATCCTTGGCAGAACAACCGCCTCGGCGAACGTCCCAGCGCCCACCGTCACCGTACAATTGTAGGTGCTGCAGTCAAGCGCGGCAGCGGCCTCTAGCGCCTTAGTGATGGTTAGAAAGGCGCCACCAGCGTTGTTAACTAGTCCAGTATTGCTATCACTACCATCCGTACGGACAAAATATGATCTGGCAGAGGTTAGGACTTCTCGATAACTCTTGACGGGCATCGACCCCGTGCCCGTCGCTCTATTGTTACCGACCCGCGCGTTTATCGCCGTGGACGCTAGCGAAGTCGTTGCGTTGAACGAGGTATTGTGGTCGAAGTGAAGTCCGTCCACATTCTCAATAGACCACGATGCTCCAAATTCAGCAAACCAATTGCCAACTATGGCGACATTGTAGTTTGTTCCGAGGAAATTGATCGGTACGTCGACTTCATACTCGCAGTAGTTTGAGCGAAATGAAACAGAACTGCAGCTGTCTATGCGAAGATCCCGATAATTCCCCTCGAACTGATTGAAATCGATCGAAATATTTTCAGAACCCAGGAGGCGGATCGCTGGCCCGGAGTTAATAACTCCGTTGCCGAAGAAGCCGTTATTATGAATTCTACCGTTGTTCGCGCAACTGTCGGTCCCCTGGATGGCGTGGCTCGCGGCGCCCTTGAAGAAGTTGCCTGACAAGTCAAACGAAAAAACCGCATCTAGCAGTACCTGCACCGCCCAGTCTTCGAAATACACGTCCGACATTGCGAGCATACATTGCGATATGGTGGCGGCGGTATTTGTGTTGTCGAAGCCCTTAACGCCAAAGCTATCCAGCTTTATTTCTATAGACTGGTAAGTCGCCGGCGTTACATCTATGCCGCCGGTCGCTGCGGTGAATTGCAGAATCGATGCGTCCCGCCCAGCACCGCGGAGCCATAGCGGGGTCGTGCCCGAGTGCGTGATGGTGCTGCCGCAGTCAAGCGTACCCGCCGGCAGATCAACGATGCCGCCGCCAAATGTTTCGCTCATCGCAAGGGCGGCGTTGATCGCGGAAGAGTTGTCTGCAACGGCCGCCCCGGCTCCGAACCAGGCGGCCTCAATGGCGTTGCCGTAATCGCGAACCCATGCTCCGGCGGTGGACGCAACTGAGTTGGCCTTAATGTAGATGCCTTCTGCAGTGTCGGCGGCGATCTCGGCAGAGTAATCGCCAGAACGCCAAACGAAGATGCCCTTTCGGCCTGCCTGGGAGAGGTAGGCAAGCGCGACTGAGCCCGTGTCGAGCGCTTTTAGTGCGGTGCGGTCTGCTACCTCTGTGAGGTCTCCAGTCCCCGCCACCCCAACCGGCACGAAGTCGACCATCAACTCGTCGTCTGCCACGAGCGAGCCGGAGCCGCCGACATAGGACAGAGTCAGCTTGCGGTAGCCGGTGCCGTCGACCACGGATCCGGTGACGTTGTAGGCATGGAAAGTGGCCGGCGAAGCAACCGAGCGCACCCACAACTGACCGCGGCCGCCGGTGGCGCCATTGTCGTCCCAAGTGTCGAGGATGGTCTGGACCGGTGCGCCGTTAGCGTCAGCGTTGTCGAGGTAGGCGCTGGTCGCCGAGCCAGGCGTGGCGTTGTTGAGCCGCAGGTAGCCGGCGCCTGGGTCGGCGTCTGCTGTAGCGGAGGCAAACAGATAGAACAGGCCGCGCCCATTGGCCTGGACCACGGACATCTGCTCGAGCAGTTGCCGCGTCCGCTCCTGCACCCGCACCGAGTCCGGCGTGATGTGCACCACATAAGGCGCCGCAACGAGCGTCGTGCCAGGCCAGCCGACCGCGAGCTCGTAAACGCCACCACCAGTGACCGAGGCAATACGCTGCGGCGGCACAAGCGGCTGCGCCGGATCCATGAAGAAGTCGCCGGCATAGATGGCGTTGGACACCGCACCAACGATGGTGAGGGTCGTGGCGCCATTGGCGACGGACGCGGTGCCGGTGGAGTAGGTGGTCGGCAGGGGCATTTGCGGCTCCTAGTCAGGCAAAAGAAAAGCCGCCCGGAGGCGGCTTGTTTGATGCGGTAGGGTAGGGGCGGCTACTTGGCCGGCGGCGGGCGCGCGGCGAGCTCGGCTTTTAGCGCCAGCACCTCGGCCTCCAGGCGGATTGCCTGGGCGCGCCACATGGCCTCGCCGAGCTTGGCGATATTGAGTTCGGCTTGCTGTTGGGCTGACATATTCACCTAATGAAAGGATGCTGCGACGTACGCGTGGATCGCGGTAAAGCCTGGCTCGCTCTGACTGATTTGAAGCGTCGTCCCATCGGTGTCCTGGAACGCCCGACAGCCGATGTTGCCGCCATCAGTGGTGGGGTCGCCCACCTGGATCAGCGTCGCGTTCTCGATTCCGTCGAGGTCATGATCCTCTGGGTTCCAGTTGTTCAGCCAGAGGTTAGCGTACGCGTTCTGCGCATATGAGCAGGCGATGGCGAAGCCGCCAGCGACAGTCGCTAAGGACTGATTGCTGTTCACGGCCGTGGACTGAACCGTCCCGTCGGCGGTCATGGACGCCAGATTGTAGCCGGAAACAACAGAAACGGCGCATGCTGTCATCGCGCCGCTGAAATCCACCACGATCGTCGCTGTCGTCCCGGTCGACACGGCGGCGGCATAGATCGCAACGATACCGACGAAGCTACTGACCGTGATGGACTGCTGCGCGATTGGTGTTGCCGTGATCCCGCCGATGGTGACGGAGGTCAGTGAGCGCCCGGAGGCGCCGCTGGCCATGAGCATCACAAACACCTTTCGGCCAGCGTCTGCGTCGCCAATGGACTTGCTCGTGAATGTGTACGGGTCACCGGCCCCTTGCTGGTCCTCGTCGGTGAAAAGGAAGAACGGCCCGTTCGGGTCGCCGCCTCCGCTGGTAGGTGTAATCTGGGCGCGACCCGGCACAATCATAATGTCGCCAGTGAACTCGGACAGGTAGTCGGTATTGTCCGTGGTCGAAGCCGGGTCCGAGCCGGTTCTGCGGTACCGCCCTCCGATCCCTGTTACGTCCGTCGTCGGGCCGCGTGTGTCGATCTGGGAGACCGGAATGCCATAGACAGATCCGTATGTGCCGCCGTAGTTCCAGCCGGTCTTCGAATAGTTGTTGCCGGAGCGATAGAACGGCTGCCGCTGCTTTACCGTCGACTGCAACTGCCGCATCATCACGTTGCGTGTTCCGTCGCCGTTGTCCGTAGCGGCGAGGAAGAACTGGATCATCCGAGCGAACGGGTAAATTCGCTCCATAAGAAGAGACCCGCCATAGCACTCGACCCACTCACCCTCCTTAAACATGATCGGCACGGAAATGCCGTTGACGTTGCTGGGGGCGTTGGTTCGCGTCAGTTTGACAAAGTACTTTGTACTCTCGTCGGCTAGGGCCGGCACGGTGCCGACGACCATATCCGAGATGTTGCACCCAGACGTGATATAGCTAAGTGCCGAGCTCGGCCCCCACTCCTGGTTCGGAATGGTCACAACCGAAATGGCGCTTTCGCGCGGGTTTGAGCCAGCACCGGCGCTATCCCACTGCGCCCAACAATAGGCGTCGCCCTTCAGGAAGTCAGGGAACGTGATCGTCTGTGAGGTGAGCAAAACCTCGTCGGCTTCGTTTGCATACTGCACCGGGAAGGCATCGGTGTCGAAGAACGGCACTCCATCTTTCTCGCCGAGCACGCGCCCAGGCACGATCTGCCAACTCCTCGTCAAAAGGCCACCTCGATAACTTCTGCCGTGGTGAAGGCGCCGATGTAGGTGCCGATATCGAACTCGTCGGTGTCGTTGATGAACCGCACCGCGCCATTGCGGATATCCATCGACCTGCCGTAGGGAATGAAGAAGGACGAGTCGCCCGGCACGGCGCGGCGAAGCGGTCGCTGTTCGGATGTGACCCGGCCATAGCCGATCGTGATCGGGTTCCCGTCAATGCGCAGGTGCGCCAGCGGGTCGCCCGGAATCTCGGCCGTTTCACGGAAGATCGTCAGGTCGTAGCTAGATGTTTGCGCGGCGAGGTCGGCAGAACTCGAAATGCCGATATCGACGAGCCCAATGATGCTGGACGTCGCATATGGTGCGACAAACCTGATTTGACTGGTAGCCTGCTGGACAACGGTGCCGGGTGATACGACCCGCCCCGCGAAACGCAGTTGAAACCACGGCACATAGCCCAGCGAATGGGTGTACACTGTCTTGTTGGAGACCACGACCTGACCGCTGGCGATGGGGCCGGTCGACCCGCCACCAGCGCTCGGAGGCGCGTAGCCGGAGCCGGAAACACCGGCTACCAGCGAGTGGTTCACGGAGATGCCGGAGACCTCGATGGCGTTGTTGAGGTACTGGAAGTCGCTGTGGAAGCGTACCAGGTCCCAGTTTGCCAACGGGTCGTCGTACGGCGCCATGACGTCGCCGGCGGCCGGCTTCTCCCAAATCGCCATCTTGCCGGTGCCGGGGGTGACGCCAGCCTTAATGCGCGTGCACATTTCCGGCATACGTCACCCCTGCATGAAGAACTCGAGGCCGTCGAAGTCGAGGAGCATCGACGTGCCATCAAAGCTGGTAATGATGCCTGCCCGAGTGGCGATCATCTTCACCAAGCCATTTTCGATGACGAACGGAGACTCACTGTCCACACCGTCGGTGACGACGAACTGATCGGCCACTACGACGAAGCGGGTCGGGTCATCAGGATCAGTTGGAACGTCTAGGTAAAAAGACGCCGATCGGTAGTCGCCATCATCGACCGCGGCCTCTACGCCGTAGCGGGCGGCATAGCCGATCGGTCCAGCCGATGCGGCGAAGCGGATGTTGATCTCCGCGGTGTTGCCACCCAGCGCCACGTAGACGGTCTCGATCGACTGCGCGAGTGCGCTGCCCGGCCCGGTAGCCACCTCGATTGCCTCGAGGTAACCAGCGACCGTTTCGTTCGTCGTGACCTCAATTTCGCGGGTGAGCAGTTGGCGATCGCTGTAGTTAGCCAAATCCTGCTCTGCGATCAGCGTGCCCGTCTGCTGCAGCGCCTCGATCGCAGCGCGAGTGCCCTCGCCGATCCACTCGGTTAGTTCGGCGACCGTTTCCGATACATCGCCGATGTCGATGTCGTCGGCGCCGAACTTGATATCGCCGGTGGTCACTGACAGCCACGACGACCAGTCAGTGTCGCGCTGCGAGATTGGCACGTATCGGCCACGCACCTCGTATGTGGTGTTCGGGAGGAATACCGGAGGCAACAGGGCCGAGTCCGCGGCAACGTCGGCCTCTTCGCCGGCGAAGACCACATCACCGCTCGACGCCAGCCGCACCTGGAACGCCACAGCCCGAACGTCAGGCTGGTCGCCGTCCCATGAGATGCGCATGGACGGCCGACGCGCATTGTCGTCACTGTCGAGTACGGCCTCGGCAACAACCGCCCAGTCGATCATCGGCTGCGAGGATGGGAGCACCCGCACCACTGGACCGTCGGTCGGCGTGGTGTAGTCGGCGCCCTGATCCCAGTCATAGTCGGAAGGGTCAACTTCCGTGACGTCGACCATGATGTCGAGGTTCGCGCGATCGACGATGCCGTCCACGCGGAAGAGCTTGGTCTCGTAGCCGTTGCGCTCGCTCGACCACTCGACGATGTCACCCGGCTCGAGGACGAATGCTTCGGATGGCAGCACAAACGTGTGCCGGCGGGCTCGACGACCCTCTGCAAGGGCCGACTTCATCAACCGCTGCACCTGGCCGGGGTAGGGGACCAGGTCGAGCGCCACGTCGGCCATCAGCCGGCGATTGCCGTCCTCTGCCTCGTACGCGGCGTTGTAGAGCGGCGGCGCTGACTTGCTGTTCCACCCCTCGGCCGGGGAAGGATGGCTGGCCGAAATGCCGTTGATCGTGTTCGCCAACCCGAAGAACGGCGTGAAGCTCTGCTCGTCTGTGACGATGATGTCTTCGTCATCGAAGCTGAACACCGAAGCGTCCGGCTCGCCGACGTACATCTTGTAGGTTCCGCCGATTTCGGCGAGGCGGCCTTGGCTGGAAGTCAGGAACGCGGTGACCGCATCTGCGATCGGCGCATTGACGGTGATCTCACCGCCGGCGCGGTAGGTGGCCTCGTCGCCGTCCGGCCCATCGATCAGGGCACGGCATTTCTCGATCTGCGCGATCCAATGCGCGTTCGGTAGGCGAGCGGCCGGAAGGTTCTGAAGCCCATACAGCCAATCACCGGCGTATGTGATGCCGCGAAGCAGGTTGTAGACCTGCACAGCTGGGAAATGGTCGCCGTCGCCGCCCCAGGTCGACGGGGTGTTCCAGCGGTGACTGCCGGTCCCGCCGACGGTGTCGTCCTTGCTCGGGTCATACAGCTTGGCCCCATTGACCGCGAACTTGAACGACGGGAAGCCAGAGAACAGGCCATCGTTCACCAGGGCCGTCGCGATCACATACGGGCAACCAACGCCGACACGACTGGACGCATAGGGACGTTCTGCGCTCGACACGGTGGTGACCAGGAACGAGTCTGCCGTTGTCTGCGTGCCGTCGTAGAACTTGATCCAGAGGTGGTCCTTGCCGTTCTTGCGGTACTCAAGGACCGGGTAGCCGCGACTCGCATGTGGGCTGCCGTCGAGGGTGACCAGTTCGCCGTTGACCCACACCTCGGCGAGGCTGGCGACGGGGTAGTCGGCGAGGGTGATGACCTGAGTCAGATAGGCGTTCGGCGTCTTGTCGACCTCGCCCCATGAGTTGGCATAGGCGAGCGAGCCGGCGGTCGCGCCGTAGCCGAACATGATTGAGCGTGGGAGGTCGCCGGCGGCCTGCAATTTGCCTTGGACGGCAAAGCCGGCCTGTGTCTCGCCAGAGCCTGAAATGCTCTTCGCGATCAGGTTGACGGCGACGCCGGCTGCAATTTGGAGGGTGGCCGCAGTTAGGCCAGCGAGGAACGTGCCCGCGCCGAAGATGGCCGAGCCGATCGCCGTAAAGACAGCCATGTAGTGGACCTCTGCGGAGCGCCGCTAGAGCGCTTTCAGGAAGTGCGTCTCGGCGCGCGAGTAGCCGCGGCGCTCATAGATCGCGTCGGTGCGGGGGAACGCGGCGAGCGAGGCGACGCCAACATAGGCGCAGCGCTGGGCGGCCGCCCAAGCCTCATACGAGTCGAGCATCGCCGTGCCGTGACCGCGGTGCGCCGGGTCAATCCACCAGGCAAGTTCCTGCGCGATGCGGAACGGGCCGAGAGGGCTTTGACCAGCAACAGCGAGCAGGATGCCGCGCGCCTTTCCGTCCATCTCAAGCACGAGTGCCAGCCGATCCGCAGCGCAATGCGCGTCGAAGAGGCCAGCAGCCCATGGCGCGCTGAAGCCGAACGGCAACCCGGCCGCATGGTGGAAATCGCGCAGCAGTCCGACGGCAGCGGCACGGTCGCGTGCCTCACCTGGCCTGACTAGAGGAAGCCCAGGAAATTGCCCAGCCCCAGCAGGCCCTTGGGCTTCGCCGGCGCCGTCTGGACCTTGCCCTTCTCGCTGCCCCAGAAGAATTCCCAATCTGCCACCACCGCTGCATCGACAAAGAAGGTATCGGTCGCCGAACGCAGCTTCTGGCTGTCGTGCGAACGCGTGTCGGGATTTGATCGGAGCATTTCCTGCGTGTGGCTGGCACACGTAAGCGTCACCGAGCCCTCACCGCCCTCGGCTGGGGTCTGGATTTGCACCTCGTCGACGAAGCCGACGAAGCGCGGCACCGCAGCCTCGACCAACAGACGGGTGTCAGGATCGAAGATGCCGCGGAAGATTTCGACGCGGGCTTGCTTCAGGTCGTAGGTACGCACGAGCTCGGCGACGCGGTCATCGACCTGCGACATCGAGATAGTGACCTGCTGCACCGTCACGTTGCTGACCAGCGGAATGTCGCTGATCTGCACAAGCGTGCCGCTGCCGAAGAAGTCGCGATCCACCGCAAGACCGGTGTCGGGATCGATCACCGGTGCCGTTACATTGCCGACGTCCGACCACATGCCGTCGGTGACTGGATCGCCGGTGGTTCGGTCGCGGGCGACGAACCAGACAAAGTCGCGGGCAACGACAGTGCGGCCGGCGAGTGCGAGTTGCACCGCCGCGTCAACAGAGCGCGCCATGGCTGATCAATCCTCGTGGGTAACTAGCGGTATTCGGTCGCCTCAAAGCTGATCGAGCCGCGGCCAATGAGGTTTGCCGGAATCGAGAGCGTTTCTTGGTCTATTGTCATTTCGCAGAACGGCCGTTTCACGCGCACGATGCCGTCGACCGCAAGGCCAACCGGCAGGTGCGGACGCACCTCGAAGGTAGGCGTCACACCGCTGTCGTCGGCCGTGGCGGTTTCCATGGCCTGGCACAAGAAATACTTCGTCGGCGACCCGTACTCTATGGAGAGGAAATCACCGACTGAGATTGTGTAGCCAGCCGGCAGGAGGTCGACGCGGAGCGACTTGTTGTCGACACCGACGGTGTGGACCGTGGCGCTCTCACCGTCGAAGCTGACGCCCGTCGGCCAGCTTCCGTTGGGGTATAGGATGGGGTACGCCCTGAAGCTGGGGTACGCCTTGAAGGTCTTCTCGCCCCCGTCCATGCTGTTTAATACGGCGCGCCAGTGATCCAACTGGCTCGGCAAAAACAGGTCTCGTGTCTGGTACTTCGCATGCCATAGCGGCGTGCCGAGGTCCTTCTTGCGGGTGGCACCGCTACCTTGGCGCGAGACTTCCTTGCGCCACATGAGCGAAAAATCGGTCGATAGCCCAGGCCAGTCGGGGAGGAAGTCGAGGGGGAAGCTCAGTGCCATCAGAGATTCCCCGTCGACCTTGCTTTTCGCACAGCACCCACCACCGTCGCCGGCAGTTCCGCCTTCATCTTCGCGAGGCCCTGCTCGAGCCGAGCAATCGCCGCAGAGTCCGCGCCGGTAGCGTCGATCACCGGAGCGAACGTGACAGACACGCCGGCATTGCCGGATGACTTCGGCATGCGCAGGTCCACTGGGATACGTTTGCCGTCCGGCAGCGGGACAGCTGCTTCGGGCCCGGCCTCGCCGAACACCGCGGCGGTCTTGCTGACGCCACCGCTGGCAAACATCTTCGGCCGGCCGTGGGCCGCAATGCCACCCTTGGCAAACCCAAACAACTGCCCGACCAGGCCGAAACTGTCGCCCTTGCCGAACAGAGTATCCAGGCCGAGCCCGATGAGGCGATTCCCGACATCAACCAGCGCGTTCGACAGCGCTTCTGCGGCGCTTTTCCCGTCCAGCAAATCCTGGATGAAGGACGACGTCGCATCCTTGAGCGTGTCGCGCATGAACTGCGCGGCCTCGCGGACCTTGTCCTGGTTCTCGGCGAGCTTGGCGGCCTCGACGGTCGCCTGCGCGTAACCTGCCGCGAGTTGGTCGATCGACGCCTTGAGTTCTGGCGTGATCTTGATGCCGGCATCCATTGCCGCCTGCAGCATGTCGGAAGCCGCCTTGGCCCGCTCCATGGCGAAGCCGTAGTCATTGACCAGCGGATTCAGTTGCGACTGCGCCGCGGTCTGCGCCTCGAGAGCGGCGGTGCGCTTCACAATGCTGTCGATGGCGTTCTGGTACTGCCCGTCAGCCTTCGGCTTGCCGGTGTCGCCGCCACCACTCCCGGTGCCGCTCGGCCGATCACCCGTGCCTTCTGGCGTTAGGCGGATCGCGTCGATCTCCTTGAACTGGCGCAGCAGATCGGCAAATGCCGTTTCGGCCTGGGCCAGTCGGGTTTCGGAGTCGCCGACGATGGCGTCCCAGTATTCCTTCTGGTGCTGGGCGATCTTCTCATCGGACACGCCCATGAGGCGGTCGACTTTGTACACATAGTCAGCCTGCGCCTGCGCCTTGACGCGGGCTGCTGCCGCCTGCGCACGGGCCTCACCAAGGGCCACAGCAGCGGCCTTTAGCTGGACGGCAATCTGCTTCTGCAAAGCAGCACGAAACTCGTCCGAGGAGTCGCGGGCAAGATCCAGTTTAGTCTGGTTCTCACCAATTGCCTTGGTGTGAGCGTCGGCGGCACGAGCAGCATCGCCCTCTGCGTATACCATCAGGGCGTAAGCGGCAGCTGCGGCACCGGCGAGAATGGCGATAGGGCCGAGCGCTGCGCTGAAGCTAACCGCAGTGAGCGTGCCGCTTGCCATGGCGGCAAGGAAGCCGCCAAGCGCAACTGTGGCCTGCACGATCGGAACGATGATGAGGCGGCCGGCAAACGCGCCGGCCAGGATGGCCGCGAAGTTGGCAACTACCGGCGCCAACTCAGCGAAGTGCTCCGCTACATAGTTGAGGGCGTCGATGAGGCCCTGGGTGGCGCCGGTCGCGACACCAGCGGTGCCGATGTAGGCGGTGAATTCGTTGTTGATGCGGGTGAACGCATCCTTGATGGTCGACCGGGTCGCGTTGAACGCGGCCTCGATGTCGGCGCCACCTTTGAGGATCGCCTTGAAGACGCGGTCCGAGGTGATCTTCCCCTCTGCGCCGAGCTCCTTGAGCTCGCCGATCGTGACGCCAAATTCCTCGGCGATGGCCTTGGCGAGGAGGGGCGCGTTCTCGCGCAGCGAGCGCAGTTCGTCGCCCTGCAGGAAGCCGGAACCGATGGCCTGGCCAAGCTGGATCAGCGCGGCGGCCTGCTCCTGCGCCGAAGCGCCGCCAGCCTTGAGGGACTTGGCGACGATATCGGTGGCGCGCGCGACCTCGAGCTCGGTGGCGGCCACATTGGGCGACACGCGCAGCAGGCGGGCGTACAGGTCGACGTAGTCGCCGAACTCCTGGCGTGCGCCATTGGCGCTGTTCTTGAGTTCATCTAGAGAGCGGGCCTGCTGGCCGCTGACCTGGGCTGCGGCGGCGATCTTGTTGCCGGCCTCGGTCCAAGCGTCCGAAAAGCGGATAATCTCGCGGACGCCGAGGGTGCCGATGACGGGGCCGAGCAGCGACTGCAGACCGCCCAGCGACCCCTTCACCGACGAATTCAGACGCTCGAATGAGGCAGCGTTTTTGCGCTGCATTTGCTCAAAGCGCCGCTCTGTCTGTGCGGCGAACCGGTCAATCTGGCGATTGACTTGAACAAGACTGTTTTGAAGCTTTTTAGACTGAGCTTCAAGGACGATGATCAGTTTAGTATTGTCATCGGCCATAGTATTGTCCAAGCATTACCGGTTGCCGGGCACTAAAAGCCCTCGATGCCTAGTTCAGCGGCCCGTTCGTCGGACATCGCTGGCGGCGTACTGTCGGTGTTGTGTGCGGCTTGCCAGCCATCCATGGCGGCCTGGAACTCCCAGACGGTCATGCTGCCGACTGCGGCTCCGAGACCGATGAGCGGTCCGGCTGCGTAGAACCGACTGAAGCGCCATTTTCCCCGCGGGAGTGGATTGGCGTGGTCTCCGCCCCCGCTGGTGCTTCCCCCACCGGGTCATCCTCGTCCGGGTCAAAAAGAGCCGACATCAGGATTAACTGCGCGGTGATCACCGACATTGCGAGCGGGCGCCCTTCGACGTGCTCTTCCACCAGGCGGCGGGCGACATCCTTCGGGGTGCCGCCTCCCTCAAGACCCAGGCGGATGGGTTGGACGACGTCGTCAACCAGCCATTCGCCCGTGCGCAAGCGTTTGAGCACCCATGCCGGGCCAGCGTCGCAACGCTGCTGCAACGCGCGCAGCAGGTCGATGTTGAGCAGGAAGGCGTGTTCGCCTCCCCGCCACGTCAGATCAAGTGGCCTCAACGCAGCCTCCCCGTGCTAAGTCTATCAGGCCTTGGCGGTGCGGGTCGGGACGCCGTCGAACTCGATCGATACCTCGGCAGTGACCTTCTGGCCCTTCTCCGCCTGGTTGCTAAGCTGGGTCAGAAAGGCCGAGCCGGACTCGTACTCTGTGTCGCCGGAGTCGACGTTGGCGTGATAAACGCGGATGTTTTTGGCGGCGCCGGAGTACCACCAGTCGAGCATCTTCTCGTGGCTCTGCTTGGCCCACACACCGGAACCGGAGATGGTGACTTCCTGGCTCTGGACGGAGCGCTCAACCTGATTGGGCAGCGTCTCGTCGTCGCATTCGGGCACCTCGTTGGTGGCCATGTTCGACTGGCGGTTCACGCCGCGCGAGGTGATGCCGCAGACCTTGGCATAGGTGCCGGAACTGGCAACCCACTCCACTTCCACGACGAGGTCGGCAAAATCTGCAGTATCGGCATAGGCCATGCTGGGGCTCCAAAAGAAGAAACCCCGCGCGATGGCGGGGTGAATGTCTGTGGTGGTGGTGGGTTTAGTCTAGGCGGCGCGCTTGCGCCGAGGCGGCTTCACGCGGGTGGCAGCGCCGGCGGCAACGGCCGCATCGACGAAGTCATGAACGAACGATTGCGGCTCCGGAAGCGGCTTCGCATTGAAGCTGTAAACGCTGCGTGGTCGCCGCCAATTGAACTCGCGCGAGAAGACGGCAAGGGCCATTGGCTTCGCCTTACTCATCCGACGGCTCCTCGGCGGCGATCCTGAACTGGAGCACGCCGTGCGTGGTCTGCTGGTCTGGATCCTTGAGGATGCGCTCGAACACGCACTCGATCGAAACCAAGGCATTGTCGGTCAACGTCAGGTCCGCGTGGTGCAACGCCGCCTTCACCGCGGCGCAAATCTGCTTGGCATGGACGCGTCCAGGCTTGCGAGACCACACATCGATCTGGTGGAACATCTCCCACCCGTTGATGCAGTCTGCATCGTCGACGTTGTTGTCCTCTGGTCCGAGCGAGATGTAACCGAGCTTCGTGCCCCACGGATTTTCAGGCACGCTGTCGTAGACGTCGGTCACCAGCGCGGTGACTGCGGCCGCGGCCTTGAGCGTCGAGACGATCTTGCCCTGCACTTCGAGCGATACAGAGGTCATTTCTTCGCCTCTTCGACAGCCGCGCGGACATCCTTCGAAGCGCGCCGCTTCACGGCGGACTTCTTCAATCGGTACGAACCGAAAAAGAACGGCTGCGCTAGCATATCAACTGTGCCGAGCTCTTGTGCCATCGCATAGTCGTATGTCGCCGATTGACCCTGCCGAACCGGCTTCGTGGTGGTGGGGCCGCCAGCCTTGATGAGGGCACCGATCAGATTGGGGTTCTTGCGCTTCTCCACGCGAATGGAGTCGTGCAGCGCCATGGTCTTTTTTCCGACCCGGCCGCGCATGACATTGGCGATCTCCTCGGCGGAGTCGATCATGCCGGCCTGCAGCTTGGCTTTTGCGACCTTCGGCAACTTCTCGAGCGTCTTGCGCACAAGGTCGCGGCCAATCACATATGAGCCGCCGCGCGCCATTACGCCTGCACCTCGGCGCCTGCGATGCCCTCTGACACGATCATGTCCACATAGTCGCGGCGCGGTCGGACATCGTGCGTGATGATCGCGTAAGCTTTGCCATTGCGGACGTCGCGGCAGCGCCAGTCAGGCGTCACCAATGCGGCGTTCACGCTGTTGCGGATGGTGATGAGATGGGGCTGCCGACCCTCTAGGCGGGAGGCTTGCACAGCCTCACCGCCCTTGAGTGCCACGCGACCGGTAGCGGCACGGAAAACCTCGCGCCACTCGCCCTGCGTGTTGCCGTAGCCATCGTCGATCTGGATGCGCTGATCGAAAGCGAAGAGCTCGCGAAGAGCGCCGGCGCCGACATCAGCGATGTTTGCGCCGATCGCCATTTACGCGAGGGCCACGTTCGGGAACTGGATGTCGATGAGGAACACCGACGTCGACTGCGCCATGCCGAGGACACAGACGTAGTCGCCAGCGGCGACGTCCGCGACAGGACACATGCCGCCAGGCGTGCCGGAGAGGTAGTACGCCACAGCCGCGGTCAGGACGGCACCCAGGGTCACCGGTCCAGCCTTGATGATGGCGAGCGGCTGGCCGTTACTGGCTCCATGCAGGGCCATGCCGCGGGGGCGGCGCACGTCGGCCGTGGCGGAATCGGTGTCGGCCAGCTTCAGCCGGCCATCGCCATCCTCGTCGAGATAGACCCACTGGCCGGCAGTAACAGTCGCGCCGGCGGTGCCATGTTCGATGACAGCGCCGGTGCCCGCGACGACGTTCGTCGCGGTGATGGTCAGATCAGCCACGAGTGGCTCCTATGATGTGGGGTGGGCTCTACGCGCGGACGCGGAGCGGATTAATCAGGCGGTCGAAGCCGAGCGGCAGTTCCAAGAGGCCGAACTTCGCACCCGTATCGACCGCAGCTTCCCGGTGTTCATGCCAATGGCTGATCAGCAACAGCGCGGCATGCTTGAAAGTCGCCGGCAGCGGGACGTCGGTGCTGTAGCCGGCCTTGACGCGGATACGCACAGCGCCAGGTTCGCAGTCGGTGGTCGGCCAGTCCTCGTTGCGGGCCGGCATGATGTAGCCGCCCCACTTGGCTCCTATGCCGAACGTGCGGAAATCCGTTATGGCAACATCGTCGCCGTTGGAGTCCGTGTACTCGACCGACACCACCTCGATGAGCGGGGGCAGCGGAAGCTTGATGCTGGGCGGATACGCACCGCTGCACCACTCCGGAAAGCGGTCCAGCGTCAGGTCGAACGTCTGCTCGAGCAGCGCGCGCCCGACAATACCGTCGGGGCCGTCCATAAGGTTGGTGGCCGCGCTGATCAGCGACTGAATGTATGGGTCTTCGATCGTGTCGCCGGCATCCCAGATGCGCAGGTGGCGACGAGCCTCCGCCAGCGTGACCAAATCGGCTGTCGGAGCGGTCACGGTGGTCAGGAGGTTCATGTCTTACCTGGACTTGCGAGTACGCGGCGCTGGCTGCTCGGGCTCGACTGCGGGCTCGACAACTGGGGCTGGCTCAACCACGACCGCAGGCTCTGGGTCGGGGGCGGCTGGCTGATCGGCTGCAGGCGCAACGGTCGGTTCGTCCGGCACGACCGCCTGGTCATCCGACGTGATTGCAGGCTCGTCCGACGACGGCACCACGGTTTCGAGCGAGATATACCCCTCGGCCGCAAGCCCATCCGACGCGGCGCCGAAGTCTGCCTCTGCGCCGGGCTGCAGCATTTCGACCGTAAAGCCATCCTTGGCCCACGGGAATTTCTTCACTACGACGGCCAAATGACCCTCCTCAGTTGATTGGGGCGCCCCATGCGCGGAGCGCCCCGTCGATCATTAAGCCGGCGGGTTGGCCGTAGCGGCGAGGATCGGGTGACCGAGCACCCAGACGCCAGACACGAACACGTTTCCGGTGTTGGCGCCGGGCGTGACGGTGACGCGGACGTAGCGCTTGTTGCCGATGTAGCCGATCTTGAAGACCTTATCGTCGTCGGAGAACAGCGGCGCAGCGAGTACCTCGGTGCCGAGCAGCTCCGCATCGGCGACCGCGGCGGCGTCCGACAGGTTGGCGGCATCGCCGTCTTCAACGAGAACGGTAAAGGTGGCGTCGACGTCGGCAAGCGAGCCGGTCAGGAGGAGAAATTCCACCGAACCGAAGCCGCGGGTATCGACGATCTGCGACACGATGGCAGTGTTGTCAGTTACCGCCGCGGCGGGCGAAATGCCGCGCTTCGGGGCGATGTTGTTGTGAAGATCAAACTTGGCCATTGCAGCCAGAGCTCCTTGTGATTTCAGGAAAGCAAAAGGGCGGCGCTTGGCCGCCCTGCTGGCCGTGATTAGGCGGAGGTGACCATCAGCTTGACCGCCTCGAAGTTCACGACGTCGCCGCCGACGCGACGGCGGTTGTAGAACTTCACGTACGGCTTGGCGGTCAGGTTGTCGCGAAGGAGGGTGATGCCCAGGCGATCGACGATGGTGTAGGCAGCCTTGAAGTCCCCGAAGGCCACAGAGAGACTCGACGCGGCGACGGTCGGCATGTCTTCTGCGCGATCGACCGCATAACCAAGCAGCGTCGACGGTACCCCGCCACGCACATCGCCCATCTGCCAGAGGTAGTTGTTCTGGCCGTCCTTCAGCTTCATCACGTCGCGCACCGTGGTGCGCTTCATCAGGAAGCGGGCGTTCTTGGTGTAGAAGTCCTTCAGCGCGAACACGAGGTTGTAGAACGCATCCGAGGTCAGCGAGGTAGCGCCGCCAGATACGATCTGCTCGATGGTGCCGTTGGTCGTGCCATTGCCGTAGGTCAGGAGACCGCGCGGCTGATTGACGCCGGTGCCGGTGAAGAACGCCGTGGCTTCGATGCGGCCGAGTTTCTCGCCGACCTTGTTGGCGACCCAGGCCTCAATATCGAGGCCGGCATCTTCCAGCATGTTCTGCGTGACGCGCGGCTCAGCGAACATTTCGTGCGCGAAAATCTTCGACACGCCGACCTGCGAAGTCGTGGTCTCGGACGGAGCGGTCGTCTCGCCCACCCAGCCGCCGTAGCCGAACTCACCTTCATCGCGCGGAATCTCGAGTTCCTTGCCGCCGATGGTCTCGACAGTGGCGAGAGCGCGGAGGTTGGATGTCTCGTAGACCTTGTTGATGATACGGTCGCTCACGGTCTTGGGGACCAAGTAACCGCCGTCGGGGTCCGAGCCGGTCTGCATCGCGGCCTGGAAGTTGGCGGCGAGTGCGGCGTCGGAGCGAGCGCGCATGTACGGGCCAAAGGCCTCGGCATATGCGGCATAGGCTTCCGGATCGGACTCAATCTTGGTGTTGATGCCGAGCTTGCCAGCGTTGGCGAGCTTCGCCTTGGCGAACTCGAACGCAGCCTTGGCGCGCTTGCCTTCATCGCTGTCGGCCCAGCCGGCGCCTTCGACGCCAGGACGCTTGCCCTTGGCCTCGAGCTTGTCGACAGTCTCGGCGATCGTCTTGAGGCCGGTCTCAATGGAGGCGGTCTTCGCCTCGATCGAGGTGGCAAACTTGTTGATGCGCTCCTCCGAGACGGCGTCGGCCTTCTTGCCGGTCTCGTCGATGAGGTCGCGCATCTGCTTCAGTTCGCGCTGGGTGTTGTCGTTCGCGGCCTTGAGGTCGTTGCCGAACGCGGCGATTTCCTTGCGGACGTCTTCCGCAATGTTCAGATCGGACATGTGGTGGTTGCCTTATTAGGTGAGGTTGAGTGCCGAACGCAGGTCTTTCAGCGCCACGGCAATGGACTTCAGATCCTCACCGCCAGCGTCCTGCGTGGGCTCGGGAGTGCTCTGTTCGGCGTCGCGCATCGCTGCTCTAGCCCTGGATCGCGACCACCCAGCGTCCCGCGTGAGTGCTCGCTCAATATCTCGCTTCGTCGGCGGTTCGCCGGCGTCGCTGTCCGAGTCTTCGTTCCAGACAAGCGCCTTGGGCACATTGCCAAAAACGGAGAGGTCGAACTTGGCCTTGGCGCCGCTATCGGCTGCCGCAGCAATTGATGTGGCGAAGCCAGCATCGACGGCGCTCTTGGCGTCCATCCACGTCTCTTCGTCCATCCACTTCTTGATGTCTCGAATGCCTGTCTTGGTCTGCGCCGCGTATGTGCGCGCCAAGGCATCGTCTATTTTGGTCAGCGTTGCTGCGATGTCGCCGAAGTCGTGACGGTTGCCGACGCCGATAGTCCACGCATTGTGGATCATGAAGAAGGCGTTTGGGGCGATCACGATCTCATCACCGGCCATTGCGATAATCGACGCAATGGAGGCTGCTACACCGGTGATCTCGACCTTCACCCTGCCATCGTAGGCGAGGAGGTCGTTATAGATGGCGATGCCGTCGAACACGTCGCCGCCAGGCGAGTTGATGCGAAGCACGATGTCGCCGGTGGCTTCCTTGAGGCGCGACCGAAAGCCCTTGGCGGTGACCCCCCAGAAGCCAATCTCGTCATAGAGATCGATCTGGGTGACGCCAGCTTCGGTTTCCTTGGCCTCAAACTGCGTGCCGACGGCGCGCGCAAAAAAGCGCTCCCGGCGCTCACCCGCTGAGGGGGCGCTGATGTCGATCTTGTCCATGCAGTGGTCCTACTTCGCGGCCTTGTCAGCCGGAGCCGGCTGCGTGCCGGGCGTCGGGGCGTTGGGGTCTTTGACCTGAATGGCCGGGTTCTCGTAGACATCGCCACCATCGCGCGGGTTCATGTTCTCGCGAACACGAATCTCGTTGGCGTTCATCCACTTATTCTGGATCGCCGAGGCGTACGCCTCGTACCTGGTCTTGGTGTCGCCCCTCAGGAGGTCGTCCATAAGGAACTCGACGTAGTACCCGTCGGCGCGCTCCTGCTCGGTGAGCAGATCCTTGTTGATCGCCTGCTCCCACAGCTTCAACCACGGGCGTAGCGAGTGGACGACGAAGTCCAGCGTCTGGTGCTCAATGTTCGAGAACGTCGCCTTCTCGAGGTCGCCCACGAGGTGGGCGGGCACGCGGAAGATGCCTGCGATCTCGGACCGCTGGAACTTGCGGGTCTCAAGAAACTGAGCTTCGTCTGGGTTGATCGAAATCTGCACCCAATCCATGCCCTCTTCGAGCAGGAGCGGCTTGGCCGAGTTGTCGATACCAGCGTACTTGTCGGCGAACTGGCCACGCAGAGTTTCGACAGCCACCGGGCCGATCGACTTTGGGTGCTTTAGCATGCCGCTGGGGCGCACGCCGTTGCCGAAGAGGTTGGCGCCGAAGTGTTCGGCGGCGATGCCGAGACCAATCGACTCGCGAGCCAGGGCGATCATCGACTGGCCAAGGTAGCCTTTCGGCAGCGGGCCGACGATGTGATGGATTTGGCGAGGCTTGAGCGTCGCGCGTGTGTTGTCCGGCAGCGTCACCGTGTAGATCGGCGACCAATCGTTGGCCTGCTCGATCGTAACCGGATCCGGATTGAGTGGCACCAAGCCGATCGTCTGGCCTTTGGTGTTGCGCTCGACATAGGCGTAGCCGTTGCCGCGGGTGGCCAGATTGACCATGTTGCCGGCATAGTAGGTGAATGCCGTCTGCCAGTCGTTCGGCTGGTCGTGCAAGACACGATACAGTGGATGGTCTGTGGCCCGGTCTTTCCCCCCGTCCTTGCGCTTCCTATAGAGGATGCATGGCAGGCTCGCGACGCTCTCCGAGAGCACGCGCAGGCAGATCATGACAGTGCTGTAGCGCATCGCGCTCGCGGTCGAGACGAACTCTCCCGCATGGGTCTTTGTGCCGCCACCGAGGAGTCGCAGGAACTTCTCCATCGGCAGGGACTCGATGATGTCCGCTCGCGGACGCGCGATCGCGCCAAACAAGCCGGCCATTATTCGCCGCCGCGAGCAGCCAGGAGTACCCCGACCAAAACAAGAGCGCCGCCGACGATGAAGCCGGCTGGCGTGTAAATGAGTGCGGTGCCGTAGGTGATCGATGCGACGGCCGCGAGGCCGGCCAGATCACGCAGCAATGTTGGCGCCTGATTGGCGATCTTCTCGATCATAGCTGCGTGAATCCTTGCCCTGCGGCGTATTTGGAGGTGAACGGCTCGGGTGAGCCGTCAGTTGCCACCCCGGCCGCCATCGCCGCAGCAACTGCAGGGTCGATGCGCACGGTGGCCTTAGACTTGTTGAACCACTGGTTTCCCATCAGGGGGTCCGTCTCGATCGACACACCCATGAGCGCGGTGAGCGTCACCGGGCTGCGCCGGATTCGCACGCGCTCCTCGAGGATTAGTTCCTCAAGCTTGCCAACTGAGCCTGGCATCCAGTGACCAAGCGGCGGCGGTAGGCCAGCAGCTTTCGCTGCCTCGACCTTCTCCTCGCTGGGCTTGGCGCGTTTCTTGCCGCCCTGCGGGTGAGCAACGCTGTTGATCGACAACCCGTAGTCGTCCAGCGACTCCTGGAACTTGTCATAGGCATACTTGTCGTAGCCGAGCTCCCGAACACCCATGGTAGCGTCGACCTGAGCCAAAAACGCCGCGACATGGTCGTAGCGGACCCGGCCACCCTCCGTGGTGCGGAGATATGGCTGGTCGGTGAGGTCGTTGCCGTCAGCGTCCTTGTGGAAGCTTTCAGCCCAAAGCCGATACGGAACGTGGTCGACCTTCGACCGTTCATCCATCGTACCGCCGGGTGTCCACGACTCCACCCACAAGTCGTAGGTGGGCAAATCGGCCTCGGTGCCGTCTGCCTTCTTGACCCGCTTGATGCCGGTCTCGATGCAGAAGGCCATCGAGGTGAGGTCTTTGGTGCCTGACAAGTCGAGGCCGGCGCCGGTAACCTCGCGCCCGTTGTGTTCTTCGTATGGATCGAAGTCCGCCAGTACCTTCTCGAGCAGCGGACGCGGGATCCACGCGGTGTCAGCTTCCGTCCAAACGCAAAAATGCAATCGGAGGATGCCGTTGCGCTTCGAGGGGATGTCCTTGGCCTGCGCCACGACACCCTCGAGGTACTCGTACTTCAGAGTGACGCCGAGCAGTGGGTTGGCCTTGGGCCAGCACGTCGGGTCGGTAAGCGGGTCGTCGTCCTTGTCGAGCGCGCAGACGTACGAAAACGTGTCGTCGCTGCCTTCCCATGACTCGCCGACGAAGGTAAACTCTTCGTCTGGCGTCTGGGTGCCGGCGGCAACCTTCACAGCATGCTGGTGTTCGTCCCAGCATATGGTGTTTCGGTCGCTCCCGCTGTTCGTGATCATGAACAGGAGCGGCGCGCGGCGGAACTTGAAGCCGCGCTCGAGCATCTCGATGACCTTGCCATCGGGGTGTTCGTGGATTTCATCTGCGAGAGCCGCGTAGGGGCGCGGGCCCGACGATGCGCCTTCGCGCGAAATGGGGCGGAAGAACGACCTGGTCTTCAGGTCGGCCATGTTCCAGACGGGATTGCCGCCTGACGGGGTGATGCGTGCCTTGAGCGCTGGCGACTGCTCCATCATCGCGACAGCGTCGCGGTAGAGCACGAACGCCTGGGCCTTGTCCTTGCCGGCGGCATAGATCTCGGCGGCGGCTTCGCCGTCAGCCATCATCATGTAGAGGCCGATGCCACCAGCGAGGGGTGACTTCCCAGCGCCCTTGCCCATCTCGAGGTAGGCGCGGCGGAAACGACGAGTGCCGTCAGCGCGCTTCCAGCCGAAGATGGAGCCGACGATGAATGCCTGCATTGGTTCGAGGATGAATGGTTTGCCGTCGAACTGGCCGCCGTTCAGGCGGAGCACGTCACGAAAGAAGCCAATCACGCGATCCATTGCCGCATAGTCGAACCACAGGCCGCGCTCGTGGCCGTATTCCCAATCGCGCAGATGGCGGCGACAGGCGTTACGAACGTGCGGACCGGCGACGATCTCGCCAGCAAGAACGGCTTTCGCGTATGCGGTAACCGGGCAGTCTGGACGCGGTTGCGGGCTAGAAGTACTGGTCGGCTGGGTCTTTGTCTTCGCCACCTGACATCGCTCCAGCCTTGGACGCGTCTGCCGGCGTCGCTCCGAGTTGCCCCATTCCCTGCCTCATCAAATTTAGGGCCTGGACTCCGACATCTTGGCCAGCGATTACGCGGCCGAGGATTTTGCAGATGCCTGCCACATGTATGCGGTGCGAGCTATTGAGCCATGGCACCTCGGTGCGGATCGTCTCCCATGCGGTGACCTCTTTCGTGGCCTCGGTTTCCCGCAGCCAGGAGTACGGCTCTCCTAGGGGGCCGGTGACGATCGGCTCGTTGCGGCCCTCAAAGCGAGCCGGATCGCGCTTCGTACGCCCAGTGGCAGTGGCTTTCGCCTTCGGGGTACGAGGTCTCGCCATGGTTACCCGCCGACGGGCCGCGCGAACGGCACGACGTTGTCGACTTCGCCGATCGTGGCACGCGACAATGGAACCATGACCTTGGCGTAGTGCTCGTTGCCGATGAACTCGATGCTCGAGACGACTGCGCCGTCGACGGGACGTCCGTGCGTCCACAGGTGGAGGCGCCCGTCGTTGCTGCGCTTGATTTCGGTGGTGATCATGTTAGTCCGCGTCTCCTCAGCCGCGTTTTCAGAGGGGCCAGCCGTCCGGCCCGAAAAGGATTACTGTGCGTCCGTGGTCCTCAAGCTGCCCGTGGCTGTCGTGGTGGGGCTTACAGAGCGCCTCGAACGGCCCCGCCCAGAACTTGTCCCAGTCGCCGCGGTGCGGCACTGCGTGGTGGACGACCGTTGCCTCGGTGACGATATCGGCGATCAGACAGCGCTCACACAGCGGGTGCTCGGTCAGGTAGGCGATGCGGAACGCCTTCCACCTGGCCAGTGAGTACCACTTGCGCCACTCGCGATCGTCAGGCGCCTGCAAGCTGCAGGTCGGCGGCTGGGCGCCAGCGGATGGCGGCTCGAAGCCGCTCGACGATGCGTTCGATTAGGGTCACGACGCCAACTCCAGCGCGATCGCTGGCAGCGTCAGGATTTCAACGCGGCCTTTCGGCGTGGTGTAGACGACGTCCACGTCGCCACAGGCCGGACAGGCGTCGAGCACGACCATGTGCGGGCTGCCGGTCACGAGTTCGACGATGTCGCCGACTTCGAACAGGCCATTGCCGGCGTCGATGATGCGGGTGGTGGTCATGGTGGCTCTCCTCGTGGTGGTGATAAGAGGGCCGACGCTTGCATTGCAGGGGCGCCGGCCGTGTCGATGACTGGCGCTCGGCGATCAACCAGAGCGGCCGGCCCCATACGGTGCGCCGGTCTTACATCCCTCGGCGGGGCTTCGCTGCGGGGCGGGTCCCGCTGCTACTAGTTCCGCCGGCGAATTTCGCGGCGAGCTCGACCTCTAGAGGGAGCTCGCCAGACCACCCGTCGCCGGAGGAGGCGGCGCCAGGTGATAGTTACCCGGTGTTCAGCGGCTGCACCGAACTGCAGCATGACTCCGGGCCGGCCTCAGCCGGAAACAGTGCGGGGAACCAACCCCTTCACTGTATTGTCCGGCGAGATCGCGGAATCGGAACCTACGCGACATAGGCCCGCAAAAATTCTGCGAGATTGTCGTTCGCGGCCAGCAGCCGACGCTTCCCCCTCTTTCGGGATCCCCGGTCGGATCCGCCAGGTGCGATATCGGCAAAGCCGTTGGCGGACATGGACGCATCCAGCGCCGAGCGGTCACCAGCATCGAGCGACCTGACCGCGTCCATCCACTGCTGGTGCTCGAGGCCGGCCACGTACAGGTCGACCCACTGGATGAGGCCGCCTTTGCCGGTCGAGCCGATCTTCATACCGAGGAACTGGTCCGAGTATTGCGCGGTGCCGCTGGCCACGCCGGGTGGGCAGACGGTCACCGGCGGCATGACCGCGGTGTTTGCGATGGCGGCGTCGATGAGCGCCCTGGATTCCGCAGACGTGAGCGACTTCCCCTTTCGGCGCCGGCTCGCAGGGATGAACTGGCGAGCAGGCAACCCCATGCGTTCGGTGAAAGCAGCGTTGCTGATGGTGACGTTCTGCGACTTGCCGCCCGCCTCGTCGGTGATCGTTTCGGTGGAGCCGAGCATGGCGCCGGCCCTGACGCGGACCCACTGACGCTCGACCGTGCCGTCAGCCATCCTGACCATTGCCGGCTCGGTCTGCTTTCCATCGCTAAACCGCAGGTGCCCGATCGCCACCAGCTTGCCGTCGCTGTTCCAGACCCAGTCCCCGCGCATGGCGCGCTGGATGTCCTCGACCGACGGGGTAACCTTGACTAGCTTCTCGACTTTCACGCCTTCGCGCTTCGCCACCGGCGCATTGTCGTTGGCCGGTACGACTGACCAGTTGGACTGGAGTGGCTCAGGAGCATGGTCCGGAGTGTTGCGATAGGTGAGCACTGCGGACAACTGATCGGCGAGAGAGGAGTTCATGGTTGCTGCCCTGGGATGGTCGAGAGATTTGACCTACCCAACAAGCAAACTCGCATACGCCAACACGCGTCAAGCCATCAATGCGCAATTATGCGTTGTTCATGCGGAAAGCTCGCATCAGATTTTGACCCCCTCACTACACCCTGGACGACACCTGAACTTACACCCTTCTTCCGACCCCCACCCCACCCTCCCACCACCCCCTATACCCCTAAAGGGGTATTATAGGGGGGGTAGAGTGGGGGTTCTGAAGGGATGGCTGAGAGAGGTAAAACTACACCTTGCACACCCACCCTAATGGGGTGGTGGAGCGGTATCAGGATACCACACTTTTGTGCATAACTTTGGCCATTAATTACTTTTCGTAACCTCAACATTTCAATCACGGCGCTGCGCGCGGAGGGGGCGCGGCGGCAAGCGATCGGCGCGGTCGTAGAGATCGGACCCACCCCCAGGCCTGATAGGCGTGGCTAGTCAATGGCATGCGCATGCGAGCGCAACCAATGCATTAGCATGCGAAGCCATGCGCCAGAAGCATGCATAAATATGTGCATAACTGCCCACGACATGCTCACTACACCACCCGTATGGGTGGGTATGAGTGGTGTCGACTCGCCTGCGAATAGGGCTTGTCTAGTGTGGTAATGGTGCGTGAGTGGGTGCACCTGCACTACACCACCTTACACCTACCCAAAGGTAGGGGGTATGTATGCACCGAGCGCATAGGTCGGCAGTGCATGCCAGGCAGCTAGGCGAGCACCATAAACGATGCATCATGGCGCCTTGCGCTCCACCTATGCACCACGCTGCAGCCAAAACAAAAGGCGCCACAAGGGGCGCCCAGTGCAGGTCAATGGAAGGCAGTCTATAGCTGCTATTGTGCCAGCGCTAGAGCTCGCGCCTGGATAGCGAGGCTGGTAGTGCGGCCGTGGTTGCCAGCGTGGCGCATGGGCTATTGCTCCAACGTGGCCGGATCCACGCAAGCAGCGTCGACAGCTGGCACGGGGCCGAATTCGTCATAGGCGACAGTCTCAGCGGGTATCGCCCAAATGGCGCGCATAGCGGCCAGGCAGTCAGCGGCCGGCATAGTGGCGACGGTTTGCTCCGTGTAACCGGCGGCCGCGTTGAGCGTGATGATCAAGGCGAGTGTTGCGGTGGTGGTGGCCATGATCAGGCGGCCTGCATAGCGGCAATTGCCGCGCTGAACGGCTTGCGCTCTAACTGCCAACGCAAATGCTCGAAAGCCTCGCGCCTCAACTCGGCAACCGTGGCCGCGTCGCCTTCCGCAATCCAAGCCGCAATACGTGCGGCGACCGCTGACTTAATCTCGCTCAACATAGTTCGACTCCGTGGTGGTTGTTGGTGGTTGTGGTGGTTGCTGGCATAACGCCACAAAGCCGGCCACGCGAAGCGGCCGGCCATAAGCGTTAGGCAGTGTGAGCAGCGGCGTAGATCATCTCAATGACAGCGTCAGCGTAGATTGCTTGCCCGGTAGTGGTCCGCGCCCAAACCGTCAGGCCGGCGAAATCCTTGTCGACCTTTTCGCCTTGCTCGGCGAGCTTGTCCGCAAGCCAATCGCTGACGATCCAGTGTTCGAAAATCTCGCGCTGGTAGGGGTCGATATCCTCTTGCTCGCAGAGCTCTTGCCAGTCGTCAGGATCGTGCGTGGTGTAGTCGTCAGCTGCGAGGCGGAAGCCATCGCCCTCACGAGTCCAACCCGCCTCGCGTGCCGCTTCCTCCCAATCGTCGACTGGAGCGAATAGCTCGGCCGCCTGCTCCAGAATGTCGCCAAGCTCGCGGCTATCGCGCGCCGCAAAGTCGCATGCGCCGTAGCCGCCGGCCAGCGTGCTCACAAGCGCGCTGCAGCAGTAATGCACTTCCTGAGAGACCATTTGTTCGATCGTGCGCATTTGTGGTGGTTCCTTGCCATCTGCGCCGCGCCGTGGTGAAGCGCGACTCCGTTATCGATGGCCCATATAAGCGCCACGCCATTCTAGAGTCAATGCGCATATATGCGAATCTATGCTTGACGCGGCGCATGGATGGCGCATAAATAGGCCATCGAACACGGAGTCGGGAAAATGACGAACGGCGAGAAACTGAAGGCAGCTGCTGACGCCAAGGGCATTCCGCTGCGCACATTGACCGATGTGACCGAAACGCTTGCCGCCGCCAAGGCGCAGCGCTCCGATGTCACCATGGCCCGCATGATGGCGAACCACGGGCGCCTTACTGCCGAAGCGCGGGAATATGTGCTCGCCTATCTGCGAGGCGCCAAATGAACGCCCTCGCCACACTCCGCCGCAAACAAGCCAAGCGCCACGCGCGCCGAGCTCGCAATCGCTTCTTTGCCGAAGCTGGCCAGTGGCTCGGCATGTTCGCGCTTATCGCTGTCAGCATTCCGGCGGCTGCGCTGTTTGGCTACGCGCTGGCGCTTTCCGCTTCGATCTAACCACCACCACGCCGCACGGCACAACCTAAGGAACCACCACGATGCTTACCGATGAACTGAAGGCCGCCTATCGCTGGCACAAGCAAAACCCGCGCATGTTCAACGCCGGCTATCTGGCCATTGACGCGCTGCGCCTCGCGCGCGCTGACGTTGCAGCCGGCAAGCACCGCTATCCGCACGATGCACGCTACTCGGCGCCCGGCGCCCAATTCCCCGGCTATGGCACAAAGCAAATGCGCTGGTGCGAGTCGCCGGCGGATATCGGACTCCGCTTTGTCGGTTACGCCGACAAGCTCGCCAGGATCGATCATACTGGCTGGTGGACCGATGACGATGGTTGCGGCGAGTCCGTGCGCGGCGTGGTCTACCAGCTGCCGGCACGCAACGGACGCAATCTCTACGTGGCCGGCTATGACAACGCCATGAACGGCGCCGCCGACAATGGCGGACCGGCCGCAATCGACTTTGGGACGCTTTGGGAGGGCGAACCGCTCGGGTTTTCGCCGGAACGCTATCGCGACTATTTCGGCGCGCATGCTGACGCGGCATATCACGCCGACAAGCTTGCCGAGCGCATGGCAGAGCAAGAACGCGAGTATCAGCGCGCCTATGCCGCCGGCAACGCATGGGCCGATCTAGGCGAGCAAATCGCCGAAGTGCGCAAGGCGCTGCTCGCCATGCTCGCCGAGCGGCGTCAGGCAAAGGCCGATGGAGTCGCCTATCCGGCCATTTGTGCCGCACTCGCCAACAAGGTTGCCGCCATGTTGGACGATATCGGCGCATGGCGTTCCAAGCGCGCCGACCTTGCCAGTGGTGACGACGACAGACTCGGTTTCTGGACCGGCGACGAGTCCTTGCGGTCTGCTTTCAACGAAGGCGCCGGGGAAACCGTGCTGGCATAGCCTCTATCAGCGCGGCGCCGGGCGTGCCGCGTCAATAGACGCTAACCACCACCACGAAAGCGAACCACCATGAACGCGTTCATTTATGCCGCCGACATCTATTGCGAGTGCTGCGGGCAAGCTATCCGCGACACCATTACCCGCGAGGGCAGGGCGCCTGAAAATCCGGACAACGAGTCCAGCTACGACTCCGACCAATTCCCAAAGGGACCATACGCCAACGGGGGAGGGGAGGCGGACTCGCCGCAACACTGTGCCAGCTGTCGCGCGTTCCTGGAAAACCCGCTGACGGATTACGGGCGCGAATATGTGCGCGCGGCGATTGCTGACGCGCGGCCGTGCATCGGCGCCGAACTAGACTCGCCTGTTGAGCAGTGGCGCGCCTTCTATGCCGGCGATGTGGCGGAGGCTGCATAAAATGGCCACGTTCCTTGCGCCGAGTGTCGCGAAAGCGTGCGAAGCGCCAGGCGTTCAGCGGTAACGGGTTGCGGGCTTATTAGGTGTCAACGCCATGGTTGACGGTTTGGCGCCGCGCGTCAGCGCTGTGTCGCGGTCCCGCTGTGTCGCAAAATCGGTCAACCGGTTTGGCAGTCAACCGGTTTGGCATTTTCGCCAGACCGGTTCGGCAGGATAGCTTCGGCAGTGTAGAAAAAGAGGTTCTGCACTTTGTCAAAAAAGAGCTTCGACACCTTGGCGGCCGATAGGTTCGACACCTACCACATATCCTCAGAGTACAAACTTGGTGGCCACCGTAACTCGCCAATCTGCCCACCATCGAGCGCCAGCTTTGCACCCTCGATACGGTCCACGTACCGGCCATCCGCCGTGACGAAGCCTTGATCATGCGCCTCGATCGCGCGACCAGGCAGCACCTGGTCCAACGCCCACAGCACATGATGGTGTCGCGCTGGCGCTGGTAGCTGCCACACCACACCGTCTAGCCTTACGGCTGAGGCCACAATTACGCGCTCTGGCAACTCAAGATTCTCCAGATTCAGTTCGACATCCAGGATTCAGCCGAGGTGTTCGATACTTCGAGATTCTCGGGTCGGTTCGACAGGTTCGACATCTCAGGATTCAGCGGAACGGTTCGGCAGGTTGTCATTCGCCGCGCCACCCAGCCACCGCCGCACAAGAGCCACGGCACGATCGGCCGCTTCTTCCTCGGTTGACGCCTGGATCACCTCGACTTCGAAGCCGAGCTTTCGCAGCAGGCTGTGGCGTTCTTTCTGCACCGGCGAAACTCGCCCGCGCTCCCCCTTGTTCTCGATGAAGCCACATCGGCCACCAATCATCAGGATCGTGACGTCCGGGTGACCCGGCGTCAGACCAGTTGCTTGCGCCTGGATCTGCGCCTGCGGGCCACGCTTGCCGGCCTCCATACCGCCGACCAGCGTGAACTCGCGATCGTACTCTGGCAGCGCTCGCAGAGCCCTCACCTGGCTCGCCTGCAGTCGCCACTCGAGCACAGGTGCAGATTCAAGCTTCTGGCGCACGATCTTGGTGCCGTTTGGCAGCGTGGAGGTTTTGCGGACGACGCGGAGGCGGGTCACAGGTCAGCCGAGAGTACCAAGATCGCTGAGACGAGCAGCACCGCAGCACTTCCAGCCCACTGACCACTTTCCAGCCAAATGGCCAGCAGTGCGGACAACAGCGCTCCGGAGCCGAGGATGATGCCGATCACATCCTGAATTCGAACTCGGTAGTTTCGCATTTGGTTCACCTCCGATGAGGCACCAAGCGCACCACCATACACCCACACGGGTCAACATATTTCCGCATCACCCGGCTTTGGCGCGCTCCATAATCTCGGCCATCCGGCATGCCAGGTCGATGTACTTCGGCACCTCACGCGTCCCGGCAAGCCGCTGCGACACCGCTTCGCGCGCCCAGCCGAGAAGCTCGGAAATGTCGCGCTCGGACAAGCGTTCCTTGCCGCGGAGGCGGCCCATGCGCTCGGCCCATTGTTGAAATTCGAGATTCGTCATGGCCTATATATGCGCCAGCTTGCCTCCGCATGCAAGGCGCATTTGAGTGTTGACTCATGCGATAATATGCGCATACTGCCTCTCACCACCACACGCGAGAGGACCACCACATGACCACCCTAGACATGCTCCACGCCGAGAACTGCCGCAGCCTTCTGCGCATCGGCCTCTACCATGCCCGCAACCGCGACTGGGACCGCGCCATCGACGTTCTGAAGGCAGCGATCCGCGCCGCCAACCGCGGTCACCTGCTGCGCACGGCCGGCCTGACCCTGGTCGCCATCCGTCGCTGCCAGGATGCGCGCAAGCATTACGAAGCGATGGCGCCTGTGCCGTCGATGGTGGCGTGATGCCTACCCCGGAACAGCGCATCGAGGCGGCCCTGCTTATCGCCACGTTTGGCTCCATTGACGGCGCCCATCACAAGGACTGGGTGATCGACCAAATGGTTCGATGCCTGACGGGCGGCGGTTACAACGCCTGGGTAGCCGAAAGAAAAGACGGCAAACATGGCCCCGAAACCTATCGATGGAACGTGGGGATTGCGCCATGACTACCACGCCTCGAGAAGCGCTAGCCGAGGCTCTGGCTACGTACAAGGGCTGGATTGGCCTCCAAAGCATGCCGAGAGAGAGGCGCGAGCAATTCTATAGCCAAGCCGACAGCATGCTCGCCCACCTTGCGGCAATGGGTTTCAAGGTTCAGGCCAAATGACCACCTACGCCGACACCAAACGCTGCCTGGCACTGCTCGAGCCCACCACCGAGCGCCTGCCCATCAATTGGCGTCCGATCGTCGAGGATATCTGCGCCAAGCACCGCGTGTGCGTCGGGGATGTGATGTCCGGCTGGCGCGGCCGAAACGTAGTGAAGGCTCGCCACGCGATCTGGCACGCCATCCGCAACCGAGGGGTCGCAATGCACCACATCGGGCTACGCTTCGGCTTCCACCACACCAGCGTCATGCACGGCATCGAGATGCACCAGCAGCGCCTCGCCGGCGTCTGCCAACAACAATACTAGCGCTACGGCGTTACTAACACCCTGGCCGGGTCCTTTCACCGCCGAAGCTGATAGGCGGAATCGCAGCAGGGAATCCCTCTTCGCGCGTGGCGATAGGGCAAAGCCTCGCCGGCCAAGGGAGCATTCATCGTCGGGGCAAATTCGCTGCGATCGGCACGAGGGTCGTCCAACTGCAATTGGGCGGCCCTCATTTCTTACGCCTTGATCAACTCGACGAGTGACTTCATGGAGAGTTGCCTACCCATTCCAAGGTTCTGGCGCATGGGTTCGAAGAGCCTATACATCCGGCGATAGCGTTCGATTGACGGAGAGTGGGAGTTCAGATCCCTGCCAGCGAACCGTGTGAATCGGTCCATCTTCTCTATCAACAGCCTGGCGATCGAGCGGTATTCGCCCTCGTTGTTGCCGTCAAAACCGATGAACTGAACCTTGTTGTAAGGTGCGGCGTCGACAGCAAACTGCTTCTTCTCGTCGTCACTCAAAGCCTCGAACCCTTCTTCCATAAACGACCACATGTCTAGGGTGTTCACGGTGTCAGTGACGTGATGATCTTCATCCTGGCGGTCAGGGAATATCGAGCCGTACTCCCATGTCAGTGCCCAATAATGTCCGCCAGAAATAACGTCGGAGATGAAGTCTGGATCGATCTCCGGCCTGCCGCCTACGCGCTTCGAGATGTCGGCCAGCATCGCGATGATGAGCTTTTCGCCGTTGCTGAAATTCATGTCTATTGTCTCCCCCATTGAGTCCTGGATGGACCTTATCTCTATTTCTTCCCGCCCTCCACCACCTTCAGCTTGTCGTCGCGCAGCACGCGCATGCCCTCCTGCAAGGTGATACGTCGGCCGGGATAGGCGGACACCGCAGCATCAAAGGCGGCGTGCGCCACCAGGATGTGGCCGACCCGAGCGACGATCGTGTGATGGTCGCGGTACTGCCAGGTGTGGACGGTGATGCCCTTCTCGGCCTCGAAATATGGTTCAGGGCCTTTCACTTCCGCCGGCCAGAACAGCACACCACGCTGGCCACACCGGCTGCACCGCATCTTGTCGCTGAAATGCACCTCGCCGCGGACCGGCAACAGGCCACGCGCCAAGCCGAAGTGGTGGATGAGCACGTCCAGGTCCACCACACCGCGGTGCCGGCAGTTCACATTCCGGCAGACGGCTATGATCTCGAGCCGATTCTTCTTGGCATCTTCGAGGGTGAGGATCTGGCGCATGCCTCAGCATAGCACCGTGAACGGAACGGGAACAATGGGGCGGCACGAAGCTGTGGGCTAATGCAGGTTGACGCGCGCATCTCACCGAAACGGCTTGTATTATGAGGGTGCTGATGCGAGGGGGTGTGGGCCGCCCGTCAAAGTGGTCCCACACCCGCACCTAGCGCGGTCGTCGGCATGGTACGCCGGAAACGGGCGCCTTCGGAGTCCACCCCTCGGGGCTTCGTCGCATAACAAGTTTACGCCAAAGGCGTATCGGCGCAACGCACAGATTGATGCATCTTCACATCAGTTTTGCATCACAACAGCATCACTACCGCACCACCCGGATGCACTTCCGCACCTGGCCGGCCACGCGATCGTCGAACACCTCGAGTTGGCCGCCGGCGATCCAGCCGCGGAGCATCGCGCCGATCCGCTTTTTGTTCGCCTTGTCGGTCGAGTCGATACCGAGCACCTCGCCGACGCGGTGACCGGCCCACTCCTTGGCCTGATCGTTCTCGCGGGACTCGCTGTTCGCGATCCGAGCTTTGATGGCCTCGAACTGCTCTGGCGTCACGCCGTCCATGGCTTTCTCTGCCTGCTGCTCGGCTGTCGGCCACTGCCACTGCGTGACAACCGGCGCGTGGTCCTGAGGTTTCATCAAACCCTGGTTGTTTCCTAGTGGCACGGACTCGAGCTTGCGCCATTCGCTCGACGCCGAAAGCGGCGCCAGGTTCGACTTGCCGCGCTGAACGCCGAAGATGCTAAAGCGCTCGTCTGGCGGCACGCCTGCGGACTGCGCCTGCTCCTCGGTCATTCGGTTCAGGACGCGCGCCGAGCGAGCCGCAGCCAGCAGCGATACCGCGCCGCGGGCATCTTCGACGGTGACTTCGCGATCCTGCACCTTTCGCACATGATGCACGATCTCCACGGCGCAGTTGGTCTGGTCGGCGATGCTCGACCAGAGCTTCGCGACCTTGTCGATCAGCCCGTTGTCGTTCTCGGAGACCTGGTGGGAGCTTACGAACGGGTCGACGATGAGCACGTCGATCTCCAGGTCGCGCAACAGTTTCACCAGAGCGTCGACCACCGGCCGCACCACCATGAAGCCTTCCTTGCGGCGGTCAACGGCGACAACGACTTCTTGCTCGCGGCCGCTGTCGAGGAACAACTGCCCCTCGATATCCTCAGCCTTGATCTTGTAGTGCTTGCAGGCCGCCATAATGCGGCGCTCGAGCTCGTCTCGGTCGTCCTCCAGGTTCATCACCCAGACGCGCAGCACGCGGTCCGGCTTGGTACCGATCAAGTCGCGCCCTGTGGCCATGGCGAGAGCCTCGGCGATGGTCAGGGAGGACTTACCTAGCCCGCCGGGGGCGACGGTCACCGACACGTACTTGCGGATGTAGTGGACGCCGTAGAGGAATTCGCGGCGGGGCAGGGTGCTCGGATCCTTCCATACGAACGGCGTGGCGTGGATGGCGAGGGTGTCGGCCGCCGCCTCCATTGCCTGTTCGCTGGTTTCTGCCTCGGCGGCCCGTTGCTTCGCCAGCAGCCGCGCCGCAAGCTCGCGCCCGAACTCGGTCATATCCTCGCCGGAGTCGGGGATCTCCCGCGGCGACTGAATACCACGGTCGAGCCCGCTCTTGATGGTTGCGCGCGCCGCTGCTTCACCGTCCTTGCCCACATAGCCATTCGCGACGGCCGCACCGAACAGGCGCTGCTCGGCTTCACTGCGCGATATGGCGCCAGCTCCTACAAAGGTGCCGAGCGCGAACGCGGAGTCGTTGAGAGCATTGTTCCGGCCTGCACGCGTTGCCGACAGCGATGCAAGCTCCGACGAGACTGCGGCCTCGACATAGCCAGCGGACGGGTTACGGGAGAGCGTAGGCATGGTCGACGGGCCAGCCTTACGCACTACTAGGTCGAGCAGCCAGGCGGGGGCGTCAGCCGGCTCCGATGGGCGCGACTCCCACTCATAAGTTCTGCCGTCGGTCATGACGCTGCCTGCCGCCACGATGTAGCCGCCCTCGCCACGCGTATCGACTGCCGGGGCGAAGCCGCCACGGTTGCGCACCTCGACGTCGGCCGGCAGCTTGAACAGCAGGTGGCGGCCGCCGGATGGCGTGCGCACCGTCACCGTGTCTGGCAGCGGACCGTGCTCTGCCTCGAGCTTGGCGATCTCTGCGGTGCCGTCGGCGTCCGGCTTCTTGTCCAAGTCGAGCACCCATACACCGGAGCGCTCGCCGGTGGGCACCCCCACCATGGCTTCGGGGTGGTCGGTCCACCACCGACGGATGATGTGCTCGCGGGTGGTGGCTGCCTTCAGGCCGTTGTCCGTGTAGGGCGACTTGGCCGTCTTGTCCTCGAACTCGCCGGTGCGCGGGTTGAATACCTCCTCGTCGGCGGGGCGGCATGGGAACACCGGCCACCCAGCCGAGGCGTATTCGAGCGCGAGGTTGAGCATGGGGGAGTCGGTCATGCGGCCTCGCGCTGCTGGAGGTTGTCGTTTGCGACCCGCTGCGGCATGAGCGCGGCGATACGCTTGCCGAGCCAGACGAACTTCGGCACCGCCCAGCTATTGCCGAGCGCCTTGTAGCGGGGGCCGTCGGGGCACTGCTCGGCAGGCTTCCCGCGCCAAGGGATCAGCGTGTAGTCGTCAGGGAATCCCTGCAGCCGCTCGCACTCACGCGGGGTGAGGCGGCGGACGGCCGAGGTGAGGACATGTGCCTCGTCGCCACCGCCACCGCTGGCACGCTGCGTGCCAGCCTGTTCTCCACCGAGTTCCGCTGTTGCTCCACCATCGCGACCGCGCAAGGCGACCGATAGCGCCACATGCGGCATCTGATCAGAGAGGCCACGACCATGATCAGCCTTGAGCGTCGGAAACACATCCACGCTCGGAGCAGACCCTGCACCACGAGAGGCATTGCCAGGCTGAAAAGCAATAGCCGGCGGATGGGCTTGCGCCGAAAGCGGGTGACACGGGTCACCCGCTTTCGGGTTGCTCCTGTTGGTAGCGCTGGTGATCTGCGTCGTGTCGAAGGCGATGGCCACACCGACGGTGTGGCCATCCGTATCGAGGGGGCCGCTGATGTCGCCATATTGAATGACGTCACTCTGCCGGGCGTCGAAGGCGTGTGCCACGATGGGCTGCCCGCGACCGGTGCCGTCTTCGCTGGCGTCGAAGCCATCGGCTTTGAGAGTGTGCGTCACCGCGCCGGTGACGCACACTGGCTCCGCGACCATCGTTGTGGTCTCGTAGTCCAGCGACGATCCTTCGCGCGTTGCGACGCAACGCGCGATCTCTGGGGCGTAATGCAACACTCCCTGACCGCGGTTACCCTTTGCCTGTGCGGCCTCGAGCGTGCCGCTTATTTCGCCGAGCAGGCCGTTGGTATAGTCCACGGCGTTCTGATTGGCGGCCTCGACGAGGCCGCCATCTAGGTCGAAGTCGGTTCCAAGTCCGCCACCGCCCTTAGTGCGAGCGCTAATTGTGGGGGCAACGTCTTGCCGCGCTTCTCGGCTCGGCGGAGGATTCCCGAGCACGCCTTCGAGCTCAAAAAGAACCGCTGCGGGATCTGCCCCGTTTCCAAAATCCGCGACAAGGATGACACGTCGGCGGCGCTGGGCCAGGCCGAAGTATTGAGCGTCGAGAGTTCTCCACGCCGCACGTCCTTTGGGGCCATCGACCATACCCGCGTCGGGCCACTTCCGTCCTGCCGGTGGTGGTAGGGCATCATCTGCGCCGACAAGCGCTCCCAGGAAACATCCGAAGGCGTTGTCCTTGGTGGAAAGGACGCCGGGGACGTTTTCCCAGACGACGTTGCGAAGTCCGTTGCCGGCCGCAGGTCCGCGAACAGATCCAGATGGTGCCTCAGATATGCCCGCGAGCTCATGTGCAAGCCTCACAAATTCGAGTGACAGGTTACCGCGGGCATCGGCCAGCGAGTTACGGAGTCCGGCAACGCTGAACGCCTGGCAAGGCGTGCCGCCGCATAGGATGTCGATGCTGCCGAGGGTGGTCGTATCGATCTTGGTGAAGTCGCCAAGGTTCGGCACGTCCGGATAGTGGTGCGCGAGCACTGCCGACGGAAACTTCTCGATTTCGGAGAAGGCTGCGGCCTTCCAGCCGAGCGGACCCCAGGCGGTCGAGGCTGCTTCGATGCCGCTGCACACCGAGAGGAAGCGCAGGCTGCCGTTATCGTTTGCTGCTTGCATCAAAACGGCACCTCTTGCTCGCGGATCTGCTTCCGGATCGAGTGCCCGAACTGCAGAATGATCTCGGAAACGAACTCTCGGACCTGGTCCTCGGACCAGTCACCGAGGTCACTGCCGTTGGTGACGACAAGCGCTCCAACGGCTTCGATGGTCGCGTCGATCGCCCGCGTCTCGTAGGCGTCGAACCGCACGACGGCTTTGATTTGCTGCATGATGTCGATGCATAACTCGCACAGAAAATGAGGATCGCGCTTGCCGTCCCGCCCGAACCCCTCCATGCCGATGCCATGGGCTCGACGCCCGCAGCAGTAGCAAACGGTGGGCACGTGGTGGGGTGGGCCGGAGGAGGTGGGGTCATGCGGCATTGCCGAACTCCGCCATGTTGGACCTCACCCACGCCTTCACGCGTTCAGCGCGATAGCTCCAGATGCGTCGGCCGTCGTCCTTGACCTGCAACAGGTAGCCGCGCGGGAACTTCGGCGGCGCCTTCCATCCCTTCGGCGTAGTCAGCATCACGTCGGCCTGCTTGGCTGGGAAGCCGAGCTCGACTGTCGAGGCGATACTCTCATCACAGAGCTTTTCGAGTTCGGTCGGGGTCATGCTGCAGCCCTCACTTCCCCATTATCATTCGCTGCGTCGAACTTCCCGACCTCGTTGCCCCACACGGACCAACCTGGCCGATACTGCCGCGCGAACAACTCGAGGTACGGTCCGGCTACCAGTGCCTCGATCCGCTCATACTGCTCATCCGGCTTACGACTGTGCTCGCGTCGGGGCGCCCGGATGAGCGACCGTACGCCCTTGCTCAACCGGCGCGGCTTGCCACGCTTGAACAGGTGGCACACCTCGGCCTCCTGGCGCGTCCAGTAACCCATGCCCATGCGGCCCTTGTCCCAGACGAAGGCGATCGAGACGGGCACGAACCCCCACGCTGCAGCGACGTCGAATGCTGGCGCCTGCAGGTGCGAAACCGTCCACATGAACAGCAGGCAGTCCTTCGCGGCGACCGCGCCCACCGGCAGCGCCTTGATCTCGTCGAGCGACATGACATCGTACGGCTGCTCACCACGCGCCGGCGCTACCTCCTTCTTGCCGTAGGTCCGGAACGACCACGCCGGATCTGCAAGGATGGCGCCAAAGGGGCCTGCGGGAAGATTACTCATCGTCATACCTCACAGCCTCTCGCTTGGTGGGTCGGTCGACAGTCGCGCTCACGCGATGGCGCCGGTTTGCGGCTCTGGCGTCCTCGCCGACGAACCACTCGATGCTTTCTTCGGACAGCGGTTGCTTGGCGGGGTATGCCATCGCCCCATGCACAGCGCAGTAGGACTTCTTCGCCTTCGGCTGCGCGCAGAACCCGCCGTCTACCGGCCAACAACAGCCGGTGTTCTCGATCAGGCCCACCGGCTCGCCGAGCGGCGTCCAGGCATCCTCGCGGATCGGTCGCGTGTCCTGACGCATGGGCGGGCCAGCCGGCGGCGCGAACGTCACCACGCGGTTGCTCACCGATACACGGTGGTGATGGCAGAAGCGGTAGAGCGCCGACCTGGTGATGCCGATCTCATCGGCGATCTCGGCGGCGCTGCGGCCTTGGTCGCGCATAGCCTCGATCCGCATAACCTTGGTCGGCGTGTCTAGGTCATACCAGCCACCGGTGCGCGGCTTCTCGCCCTGGATGCCTTCGATCTTCTGGCGGAATATGAAGCCGTGGAGGCTGCCCACGGTGACGTGGAGCTCGGCTGCGATTGCTATGCGGCTGTGACCGAGGTCGCGGAGACGGATCACCGCAGCGATGCGAGCATCGCGGTCCATGTGTTTCCAGTGCCTGGTCATTGCGCTGCCTCGAACACCCAGAACTCTGAGCAGAGGTCGCAGAGCAGACCGAACGGATACCGGTGGATGCCAGTGGAGTCGGGGAGCCAGGCCCAAATCTCACTGAACCTGCCATGCAGGCCGGCCCAATCCTCGGCAGCGAGCAGTCGACCTAGTTCGGCTTCGACCTTGGATGGGTCGATTGCGCCGCTCTGGTTAGCCATATAGTCGGGCAGCAAAGGTACAACGAGCTTTGCGGTCTCGATCCAACCATCTTTGGTTTCAATACTCACCGCCCCATCTCCTCGAGCCACGAGCGGACGATGCGCTTGACGAAGGCCGGACCGGACTCGCCGGCAGCCTGGCGCGTGTTGATGGACGCGGCGACCATTGTGGCGGCCACGGGGTCGCTATCGAGCAGGCGGAGGCAGCGAGCTATGGCCTCGGCGTCAGCCGATGCGTCATCATGGATGGAGGAGGGGCAGGCCAGCGCTCGCACGACACGAACATATCCGCCTAGGTTGTGTTGGTTCACGCCACAGCCCTCCCCAACGCCTGCTCAGCTTCCTCGGCGAGTATCGCCAGGTTGCTCGCTCGAGCGAGTTCCTCGCGGGCCTCGATTGGGTCGTCGAGCAGCAGTTCGCGCCACTTCGCCATGTGCTGCTTGGCGCGGGCTCTCAGTTCGGCGGGAGTGGCGTGTTCAGGCATGATAATCTCGCATGTGGTGGTTGCGGAATATGCGAAGTCGCATAATTGCGGACGTCAGAAAGGGATGTCGTCGTCGAGTTCCAGGCTGAAGCGCGGTGCTGCCGGCTCTCGTCGCCGCACGACCGCGGCATTATCGTTCGCGCCCTCGACGCGCTCGGCCGGCTTAAAGTCGACAATCTCAGCGTACTTGCCGCCGAATTTAAGCTTCACCTCGGCGGTCGCCAGCAACTCGTCGGCGCGATCAAGGAACTCGTCGACCGAGGCGGGGAACGGCCGCTTACCGCCATGCTGCGCCCACCAGCGGTCGGCCTTCGACTTGGCGAAGCCGTTGTGCTGCGGGCACACCCAGGTTTTGTGAACCTTCATGCCGACGCGGTACTCGATGCGGACCGACGGCAGTCCGCCGACCTTCTCGTGGAAGTTGAAGGTCTGGCCGGAGACCGGGTACCATTCGGCCTCCGCAGTGCTGAGTATGGGCGTAATGTCGGCCTGCGCCGATATCTTCGGCTTGTCGCTCTCGGGGAACTGGAAACCGCAGCAGGGGCAGACACGGACCGATGCGTGCACGAGTTCGTCGCACTCAGGGCACTGGCGGACAGGCGCCTCACCCTCGCCCTTGCCGGGCTTCTTCGGCTCGACCTTGTCGACCGGGCCGTGCTTGCGTACCAAGCCTGCGAAGTCCATCACCAGGCAGTTGGGCTTCGTGCTGGCGCCGATGCCCGCGAGCCGACCTTCGACCGTGTTGAGGTCGGCGCCCGGCGCGTACAGTGGCCGCGTGCCACGGCCGGCCATCTGGAGGTACAGGCCAGCGGACAGCGTGGGCCTCAAGAACGCGATCAGGTCGACACCCTTGTGGTTGAAGCCGGTGGTTAGCACTGCGTTGTTGGTGAGCGCTTGGATCCGGTACGCCTTGAAGTCCTCAAGGATGCGGCGTCGTTCTTCCTTCGGCGTCTCACCTGTCACCGTCTCAGCGCGGATGCCCTGCTCGCGCAGGATGTCTCGAATGTGGATGGCATGGTCCACGCCGGCGCAGAAGCACAGCCACGACCGACGGTCTCTACCCTTAGCGACGATCTCTAGAGCGGCGGCGCGGTTCACCGCGTCCTTGTCGACTGCCTTCTGCAGCTTGCCCTGGTTGTAGTCTCCGCCGACGCGTCCGACACCATCAAGGTCGAACGCCGTCGCCGTCGGCTTGCTCGACAGGGGAGCCAGATAGCCGTCTCGAATGCCCTCGCCGACCCCGTAGGTGTAGACGACCTTGTCGAACAGCCGGTCCTCGCCCTCGTCCAGGCGACCGCTGTCGAGGCGGAACGGTGTGGCGGTGAGGCCGAGTATCTTGAGGTCGGGGTTGATCTCACGGAGCGCAGTGATGAAGCGCCCATACATGGTGTTGGCGCTCTTCGGAATGAGATGGGCCTCGTCGACCATGAGAACGTCGACATGTCCGATGCGCGCGACCTGGTTGTGGACGGTCTGGATGCCGGCGAAGATGATCTGCGCCCGTGCGTCGCGGCGACCGAGTCCGGCAGAGAAGATGCCAGCTGGCGCCGATTGCCATACGCCGATGAGCTCGAGGTACGACTGTTCAATCAACTCGGCCACGTGCGTCGCTACGATAATGCGCATGTCTGGCCAGCCGGTGGTCAGCCGCTTGATGAGCTCGGCGGTGACCAGGCTTTTGCCTAGCCCGGTGGCTAAATCCACCAAGGGGTTACCTGGCTCATTCGACCAGTAGTCGAACACGGCGTCGACAGCTTCTTGCTGGTAGGGGCGGAGCGTGATCATGAGGAATCTCGTAGCCAAATATGCGAGATTATGCGAGAAGAATTGCAGAGATATGCATAAAAATGTGAGGTTAGGCGGCTGCAAACAGATCGGTATGACCGTTGTCATTCGCTGGCGCGGGCAAGGCGGATGCGGCCTCAGGCATGTCGACCGGATGCAACTGAAGCGCTAGCAAGCCGCCCTTGGTCTCCCCGGCCTCGACGAACCCAGCCTTGCGGTACGTCCAGCCCCATACCGGCGTCCCTCGCACCATTGTTGGAACCACCTTGCGGCGGTCAACGAACGTGATCATGCCGAGCGGCGGCGGCTCGTCGAAGAACGCGCGGGTCGCTGCCACCGCCTCCACGATCATGTCGCTGGCCTTGCCGGCGCCTTCGTTGCGAAAGATCGAGCACACCCAGGCGCCGGCCCACGCGTGTTTGACGTACTCAGCGAAGGGCCAGGAGGTGCCCCACACTGCTCGGCCGCTGTCGTTGGCCGCGTAGAACACGCAGCACCGGCCAGGTGGCATGAAGTTCGGATGGCCGATGCTCTGACGGTTGTAGTGGCGGTCCGCGATCTCGCGCGATGGCACGTGAACTCGACTGGCTTGGGTCCAGATCATATTCCGGCCCCATCCACGAATTCGCGCCCGGATCGTAACCGATACGTTACCGTTTCGGTCTCGGCATCACTGTCCACCAACTCGCCAGGCACAAGCGCCGGCAAGAAGAGGTGGGCGCCACATCCCGCCTTCTGCTCGTCGATCGAGAGCGGCTTCGCCCACCGGGCGCACGACCAGTGGCCGTCACCCTCCATCTCGGCGGTAGCGTGCAAACAACTGCGACAGGTCACCCGCGGAAACGCATCTTGGTGACAGACGGCGAAGTGCTTGCAGAACTTGCACTGGAACCAGTCCGGATCCTCGCTGATGCGCGGTGGAGCTTCGTGCGCCTGCACCAGCCGCTCGGCGCGAGCCAGCAGCCGGATGCAGAACTCGTGGTCGTATTCGAGCCGCTCGGTGTAGAGCGCCTCGTCATCCTTATTGCAGACCATGTACAAGGCACGGGTGAGGCCGAAGTAGTGCATCCCTAGCTGGCATTGGACATAATGCTTCGGTTGAGCCTTCTTGACTCCTTCCTTAAGAAGCGGCGCGAAGTTCTTGGTATTGCTCGACTTGAACTCGGCCAGGTGCTCTGTCTTCGGTGCCTCAGGCAGGCCGATGACGCGACCGTCGATCTTCCCGCGGACGTGGCCGGCAACAAGACGGATGCGGTCCTGCTGGCCGAACACCTCGACGCCGATGCGTTCGAGGTCGGCGATTAGCCGCTCCTCCTCGATGTCGCCCCGGCGAAAAATCCGGACCTTTCGGCCCTCGATTACCTCGGCCGGCGTCGCCCAGCGGAAGGTGAGCCACAGCGCGCGGTCACACTCGTTGCCGAGCTCGCCGACGCTGATGCCCCACGAGTCCCACGACTCGTTGTTGTCCTCGTACCATTGGTAGATGGCTCTGACGGTGCTCGACTCTGGGCGGGGGATGGGGGCCATTAGACCGCGATCCGCATTTTGTAGAACTGATCGTCGGTGACAGGCACCACGATGCGGAAATCGGCGTTGCCCAGATCGGATGGCGAGTAGTCATGCTTTGACCAGCAGTTCCCGCCTGACCAATGCGAACCTTCCTCAACCAGGCGGCAACGGTTGCAGATGCGCTGGGCGGCATACCCGCCTGACCTGTAGCCCATCTCGGAGACGACGATGTGTTCGCATGATCGTTGAGCGACGATTACGGCCGCGGAAAGCTCAGCTTTGGCGGCATCCAGCACATCAAGTTGGGCCTGGATGGTCGGCGCGAGTAGCGTCTGGGGGAGGGGAGTTGCCATCACGCAGCCCTCCGCTTCCGCCCGCCATCGAGCACGGCCAACTGGTCGTCGTTCGGCCAGTTCATGCGAGCTTCGAACCGCCGCTCGATCGCCGTCACCGCGTCCTGCCATTCACCCCGGTCGAACCGGGCCGCCACGTCCTGCCAGAACTCGGCGGCCTCAGTCGTCAGGTTGGTGCCGCCGCCGGGCAGGTGCTTGGCCTGGTCAAGTCGCCGGCAGTTGCGCAGCGCCTCGAACAGTGCGTCGTGCTGGTCGTAATCGAAATAGGGCATGGTGGGGGTCCTTACGCAGCCATCCGGAAAGGCGACAGCACGCCAACGAAGTTCGCGTCGCTCTTCGAGCGCACACGCGTCGTGGTGGTGTTATCGGTGAGATCGAAGATCACGTCGGCGCCGGGCACCGAGGAGAGCATCTCGTCGAGGTAGCGCACATTGAACGCGAGGAACGTCGGCTCGCCGGCATACTCGGCGGCGACCTCGTCGACCGCCTCGCGACCGTCCTTGTCCTCTGCGGTGAGAACGATCGAACCCGGCGCGATGCCTAGGCGCACGGCCTTGCCCTTGGCCTCCGAGGCTACCACGCCCACACGGTTGGCAGCTGCGGCGAGCTCGGCCTTGTTTACCGTGAGGACGCGATCGCGATCAGCTGGGATCACGCGCTCGTACATCGCGTACTTCCCTTCGATCAGTTTGGCGCACACCTCGATACCTGGCGCGCGCAACAGGATCCGCTTGTCGCAGAGCGAGATGTCGATCGCCGCTTTGAACGACGCTGCGATGTCCGCGACCTTGCGCGGTACGATGGCTGAAACACCCTCCGCGCCGCTCGGCGTGTCGACGGCATACACAACGACGCGCGGACCATCGGCGCCTACGGCGCGGAGCTTGTCGCCCACCTGGTGCAGGTACACGCCCTCGAGGTACGGCCGATCGTCTTCGCCAACCGCAAGGCAAGACATCGCCGGTGCGATGAGCTCGCCCAGGTTCAGATTGAACTCGTGCTCGTATTCAGCGACCGCGAGCGTCGGAAACGACCGCGACGGGATGGAGGGCAGCTTGAAGCGCGAGTGGCCGGACTTCACCACCAGCGTGCCAGTGCCGTCGACCACGCCTGGCTCGAGCTCCAGCGAGACGGTGTCGCCGACCACACGCTTGACTATGTCGAGCAAGCTGCGCGACGGCACGCAGGCGGTACCTGGATCGCCGGCATAGGTAGTGGTCGTGGTCACCTCGATATTGAGGTCGGTGCCGCGCGCGGTGAGCACGCCGTCAGCCGCGGTGAGCACAACATTGCTGAGGATGGGGACCGCGTTGCGCGTATCGACAACACGATCGACCGCGGATAGAAGTTTCGACAGATCGGCGCGTGCGACAACGATGCGCATGGTCTCTCCTGCTGTGGTGGTGGGAGTTTTGAGGCGGCCGGGCTTCTGTGGTGGTTGTCCCGGCCGCCGCTCGCCCTAGATGCCCGTCCAGATGTGCAGCGCCGCCCTGGCGAAGATCGCGGCTATCGAGAAGCCGCCGATCGCCAGCGAGTAGGCGAGCACTGCTGAGGGCAGTTCCTCGAAGAAGCGGGTCACTTCTTGTTGCCCCACGGGCGAGCCTTGCCAGCCGTCGAGGCCGACGAGGCCGATGACGAGTTCTGCGTCGAGCGAGCCGAGCCATTGTCATTCGCGGCCTGACGACGGTTGTCGTTCGCGGCAGGCGCCGGGCCGGTCACTTCCGGCTGCGGGATCTCGCCCTGGTCGGGGAAATAGTACCGCTTGATCTCGTTCTTGGCCGGGTACTTCGGCGTGCCGTCCGCGTTCTTGTCCTTCGAGTCCTTGCCCATGCCGATCTTGGCGGTGAAGGCGACGAAGTGCAGTTCCTCGGAGTCGTCGATCGAGTCGAGGCCGCAGGCGCGGCACAGGCTGGCGAGCTCGCGCTGACCGATCTCTTGGGCCTGGACGCTCTTGTGCTCGATGTTGATGTAGTTGAACAGCTTGCGGCCCTTGAGCTCCTCCGGCTCGACCACATCCATCGTCAGGTTCAGGCCGGTACCGTTGTCCCCGGTCTTGATCTCCGAGGCCGAGACCTCGAGCTTGTAGATGCCGTCGGGAAGGTTGCTGTAGTCGCGTTGCTCCGTGTTGTGCTGCGTTGCGTCGAATTTGCCGATGGTGCCAAGACTGGCCATGTGGTGGTTCCTCGTTGTGGTGGTGGAGTGGACGGCGGCTGGTTAGGCCGCCGTCGGAATCAGGCGACGAGTTCGGCGATCTTGGCCTTGGTGCGTTCGGCGCGAGCAATGTCGTGATCGAGCACTGCACGGTCTGCAGACAGGCGCACCTGTTCGCCGGCGATGACGTCGATGTCCTTGCGGGCCTGGCCGATGAAGGAGTCGAGATCGGCGGCGACCTTGCTGAAGGTACCGAGGATGGTGTCGAGTTTCTTGCGGATGATTGCCATGGGTGGTGGTTCCTAAGCGGCGCGGAGCGCGGTTGCGGGGAGGTCGTAGGAACGGTCGCCGAACACGACCGAGAAGTTGTTGCCGTTGGCGCCGGAGATGTAGCCGGTGGCGGTGACGGCGTTGCCGATGACGAGGTCGATGGGTGCGGCCGCGATCTGGTCTTCGTAGAAGCCGCCTTCACCGTGCTTGGGGTGCGTGCCGATGTAGATGCCGCCCACGTATTCCGGCACCTGGGTGATGGTAACGCCCTGCCAAACGTCGTCGCTCAGCGTGTAGTTCACACGGTCGCCGACCTTGAACTTCGGCTGTGGCTCGACGATCGAGACGAGTTGGTCGCCCTGCGTTGCCCATCCATTCCGGCCATCGGAGTTGTAGGCCGTGCCGTCTACCTTCCAGAAGCGGCTGTCCTCGAACGGCACTGTGTTTGATCGCAACGGCCAGAACTCGTTGTCGCTGTTGTCGACGACATCATACTCAGCGCCGGATTTTCCGCGGTAGCGCTTTCCCGCGACCACGACCAGGGCGGACGGCTTCGGATCCGTCGCGTCCTCGACGACGATGGCCGGCTCGACCCACTCGGCGACGATGTCGAGATTGGTATCGTATCCCCAGCCGTGGTTCACCCCGACCCCGTTGACTGGCAGCCAGATGTCTTTTTCGGGGCCGCCAGCCAGGATACCTCGGAACTGATAGGCCGCGTTGCCGTCATTGTTCTCCCGAAGTGGCCCGACCTTCCGGCCATCGCGCGTCCGATAGAACTTGCCGGCTTCGAGGGTGAAGGGGGTGATGTCGGACGCCGCATAGTAGTAGTGATTGCTGGACCCATCACAGGCGTCACCATCGTGACCGCCGTCCCACCCATCAAAAACTAGATCGATGTCGTCGCCGACAGCGAAGATGGTGGCGTGGTATGGCGCATCAGTGGTCTCGCCCCAGCCACGAGTCGTGACCGTCACCCGCTGCCCGACCTCGAACTGCGGCTTGATTGGCTCAGCCGGCAGCACGACCTCGGCGACTAGGTCCCACGGGTCTTCGCCGCGCGGAAGGAACCCGCCATCGACTCGCCACGACCGATCACCGAATGCGAACGGATGTGTGTCGACCCAAATGCCGGAGGTGTTCTTGACCAGCGGACCATGCTGCACGCCATCGCGATCGACATAGGTCTTGCCGATCTCGAGCCGCAGGCCGACTGGCTCCAAGTCGCTCTTCGGTGCCCAGAAAACCATACCGTCGTGCTTGCCGCCGAGGACGCGCAGCTCGCGCTTCCCCTTCTCCGGCTTGCCGATGACCTCACAGACGTCACCGTCGTGGCGCACACGCGCGCCGATATCAAACTTGCCCATTGGGCTGCTCCTCGTGGTGGTTGTGGTGTGGTTAGGCGGCCCGTAGGTCGCTTTCAGGTTTGTTGTCGTTGGCGGCTATTTCGGCCAGCCAGGTGACAAATTCGTCGTGGGTCTTGTTCGCCTTCCTCAGATTGCAAGGAGGGCAGAGGCCCTGAAGGTTGTTTGGCCAGTTCGAGCCGCCACGGCTGAGCGGCACGATGTGGTCGATGTGCCTGTCGTCAGTCAGGTCGGCGGAGCAGTATGTGCATTCCCAGTCCTGAGAGTTGAGGATCGCCAACACGTCATCGACGCTGTGACTTCCCTCTGCATTCACTTCCCTGGCATGGCGGTTCCGGTCTGCGTTGGTAGCCAGTTCGCGAGCTCTTTCGGGATTGTCCTTCTTCCACTTGCGAGCCCTCGCAACGTTGGCAGCGGAGTGTTTTGCGTTGAACTTTCTCGCCTTCTCCTTCTTCCGCTCTGGATTCTCCGACGCCCATTTACGTAGGCTCTTGACGCGAATCTCGCGCTCCTTTTCGGGGTTCTCCGTGCGCCACCTGATGCGGTTCTCGTACTGGCAGTCAAAGCACTGCCCGGTGCTGGCGTAGCGTTTTGAGATGTGCCCGCGAGCGCACGGGATGCCTGTGAAATAGTGAGGCTCGCCGGCATCACGTGCTTCAGATTTGGTTGCAGGCAGGCTCAACCCGTCACCCCGGTTGGTTCTGGGAAATACTTCGCCAACTGCGCGTAGCCGTCGCCCTTGCGGTAGACGATTACGTCAGGAGTGGAGTATCGGTTCTTGGCGACGAAGCCGGCGCCCTCGGACAAATGAATCTGCCGCTCCTTGCCGCCCTCGGCGTGTGAGATTTCCTTCTTCGGCGCCACTTCCTTGGTCTTGATCGAGACCCGATAGTTGAGGAACGCGACGATGTCGGATTGCTCACGAACCAAGGCGGCGGCCCGCTTATTCACCTTCAGCTGGTATCGATCGTAGGGATCGGTGACCGGGCTATCGAAACGCTTGATCTCGGGGTGGGCGATGAGGACCACGGCGATGCCGCGCTCAGTCAGTGCACGGCACCCAGCCATGAACTCGCCCCACTCGACTTCTGTCTCGACGATGCCGCGGCCGAACGCGGCGGGAGAGCCCTTGTCATTGCTGTCGATCGAGGTGGCACCGATGCGTGCGCAGGTCACCGCATTGACCAACGGCTCCAGCCCATCCAGGCTGTCGACGATCACCGTCTTGCGGTCGTGTTCTTCGGTGATCAGTTCGCCGATGATGTCGAGCAGGTCGTTGAAGCTCTCGATCTCGCCGGGGGTGGGGATGTCGACATCGCTCGGCGGACGCTCACCGGGCGTGGGGAGATAGATCGGATCCGGCCATTCGGCCGCGAGGCTCGACTTACCGATGCCATCAACACCGTAAAGTACCGTGATCGGCGGGTTCGTCGACTTGCTCGACTTGAGCGATGAGAGGGAAAGGGCCATCAGAGGTACCCCAGCACCACGCCGACCGGGGCGGCAAACACGCCGACGACGCGGATGATGAACCACGCGGTGATCGGGTCGCCGGCGGTGGCAAAGATCTTGACGATGTTGGCTACCCACCCGCCGGCAGCGGCCAGCAGGAGCAGGAGGAAGACGAGGGCGGAGGCGACGCCCGTATTGCTGTACTTTGTCATGGTGGTTGGTGGCTCCTAGTGGGTGCTGGACTTGTGATCGATTGCGTCGCCGTCGACCCAGACGGTGGTCAGTCGGCCGTTCGCGTCGGAATGCTCGACCTGGTACTGCTGGTCGGCGCGTAAGAACTCGGAGCGCCCGATGATCAGGCCGGTGGTCTCGACCAGCCACAGGACGACGACGGTCTCGCCAAGGTCGAACTCCCAGTCGTCTGCGGCGCCTTGAGCGGCGTCGGCATCTTGTGACATGCGCATCTCCTCGTGGTGTATGCGTAAAAATGAACACGCATACGGCCGCATGGCGCAACCTTTTTCCGCATATGTCATTTGACTTATGCATAAAATAATGCGATGTCGCATCAACACCTGCATAAGGAACAGCGTCGAATGAGAAGCTTAGCTAAGAAAATCAAAGACTTGCGACAGGGCATGGCGTTGCGCCAGCCTGAATTCGCGAAGGCCGTTGGGGATGTGGACCAGTCCACGGTGTCTCGATGGGAGTCCGGCAAGCAAAAGCCGCGGCCAGAGCAGGTAATCCGCCTAGCCGAAATGGCCGGCATCACACCTCAGCAGTTTCTCGGCGTGCCGCTGCCAGGCGTGGTGCCGAACGTAATGCGCACTGTGCGTGTGACCGGAGAGCTGCAGGCCGGCGCCTTTGTCGAGTCTCTCGAGTGGCCGCTTGAGGATCAGTACGAAGTCCCGGCCCCGCCCGATCCGGAGTGGGACGATGTCGAGATTCACGCACGCGTCGTGCGGGGAAACTCAATGAACAAGTACTACCCGGACAGCAGTGTCGTGTACGTGTGCCCGACCGCCATCCTTGGCCGGCGCCCAAAGAACGGCGAGAAAGTCGTCGTGCAGCGCGTCAGTGCGGACGGCAGCTATGAGGTCACGCTGAAAGAGTATGTGCTGGGTGACGACGGCAAGGTGTGGCTGTGGCCGCGCTCAACCGACCCCGAGCACCAGGCTCCGATCGCCTATACCGACGCCGCCAGGAAGATCGACCACGTGTCCATCCTTGGCGTGGTCATTGGCGGGATCATCATGGAGGCACACCGCACTTAGGTGTGCCTTTTTTCGCATATGCGCGAATCCACTTGACGCATATATGCGCATACTGCTAGCGTCTCCTCAACAATGAGGAGACTCAGATGACCTTCCAAATCTGCCTGCCAAGCCAACACCCGCCGTCCCGCCGCCCTTGCGCACGATCGCGGGCGGAGGCGCCGGAGTAAGTCGCCATGACCCCCGCCATGCGGGTGGTCGAAGAAGAGGCGACGCGGTCTGGCATCCGGTCAACCGACATCCTTGGCAAGACAAGACAGGCCGAGGTCGTGCAGGTCCGCCGGCGAGTCATCCGCCGCCTCTATCTCGAGAAGCACATGAACACGCCGGCGATCGCGCAGCTGTTCGGCTGCATGGCGACCAGCGTTCGGCACCACCTACGCGCCGCCGGTGTGAAGGGTTGTCGGTCCAGGTTGGAGATTGATGGATGAGGGACACTGCCGTGAACGAAGTGAGGACGATCACAAGCGACGATGGCTGGGCGGCAGCGTGGACAGCCGAGAACCCCGGATGGCTGATGATCCATACCGCCCGCCGCACCCGCAAGGAAGTCATCGAGTACATGGGCGATGCGTGGCGCCGGGGTGACGAGACTTGGCAGCGTGGCTGGCAGCGCGCCTATCGCGCTGGGTGCCGTGCGGTTCGGGTCGTTCTCTCGACTGCGGAGTCCTCCTCATGACCGTAGCAGGACAGAAGCTGACCGCATACGAGTTGCAGGTGCTGATCGGCACCACGATTTCCGGGTGCAACATGTCGCCCGATCGGACATTCGATTTGCCGGCGGCATGGAAGCGTCTGCACAGCCTCGGCCTGATCGATCGGGCCGATGGGATCGCACACGCCACCGATGCCGGCGTCAAACTGGTTGCGTCGATCCTCACCGAACTCCAGCGCCGCAGAGAGGCAGAGGCGGGGGCACGCGAGGCTCTTATCAAGCGGATGGTGGATCGCTTTCTGGGCTGGAAGCTGCCCGAGGACTTTAGTCCGGACGGCGGCATCAGCTTCGAGAAGGCCGGGAACGCCGGAACAACGCACGAATACACCCGGGAGCCGATGGGCACGAACCTGCTCGACGCAGTACAAGCGACGGCAATGGTTCGCTACATGCTGAACGGTGGTGACGGCCCGTCGTTGCAACCGGCCATCGATCGACTGATCGAGATCGAAAAGACGACCGGCGTGGCGCCAATGGCCGCCTCTCCATCCTCTCCAGCAAGCGAGGAACAGCGAGAGAAAGAGGGCACATTTGTTACCGCTGGCGGAGCTAAGCGAGTCGAGGGGCACTACTCGAACGCTGACACGGGTGTCGTCGGGACGGTCCCGACCGAAGTGTATCTAAGCTATGACGCCCAAGCAAAAGAGATTGCCGTTCGATCTGTCACCGAGACGCAGACTGCAATCAAGAACGCTATCCTGCTGTTCGTTCTGAAGGCAAGGATGGCTGAGAATGAGCTGTGCGCGGCCCTAATAGAGGATCGCGGAAAGAACAATGTCGGCCAGGTTCACCCCATCGACGCCGGCCATGCAGCCGCTATCCGCTCTCGGCTTTCCGCCCTCGGGGAGCATCCCTGATGGACAAGGAACAGGAACTGCGCCCTTGCCCATTCTGCGGCAAAGCAGCGCACGTCAGCTACCCCGACAGCCCGTCGCACCTGATGGAGATTGGGTGTCCTGACAACTGGGGGTTCAAGCGCGGCGCACACGGGCATTGCAACGTCGCTCCCGCTGCCACCGGCATGACATTCGCCGAAACGGCGGAGCGCTGGAACCGCCGCTCTAGCGATGAACAGGCGGAGGTGGTGGGGTGGCCGATCGACACCGAAGATCAGGTCGAAGCTTTGGCCAAGGAGTGCGGCTGGAACAATCGCCGCTACATGACCCCCAAGGATTATGCCATCTGGTGCGGCCAGATGCGCCAGTTCGCCAAGCTCGCATCCCCTCCCTCTGTGGCAGCGGGTGGGGTGACGGAGGAACGGGTTGAGGCACTAGCCCGCAAGCTCGACCCCATGATCTTCGGCCCGAACTATACAGGCCGCACAAAAGATATCGCCCGCGCGGCCCTCACCGCGGCCCTAGCTGTTGGCGATGAAGGGATACGGGAGGGGGAGCCAAATGCTCGTTGATCCTCTCGTCACCTTCGACAGCATCGATCAGGGTGATCTGAACCGCTGCCTCGTTGCCTGGGGCCACAAGATGGGGCCATGGGCGCGACCTGATTATGGTCGAGCGCGTTTCCACGGCCTGCGTCACGACGGCGAATTGGTGGCAGTCATTGCCAGCGACCAGTTGCAGAGAGAGCGGGTGGCTGGGTTCTCTCGTGATGAAGCGTTTGAGCTTGGGCGCGTGTGCGCGGTTCGCGAACACCTAAACCGCGCAGCTGTGCGCCTGTGGCGGGAGTTCGTATTCCCGGCGCTATGTCGGGAGCACGGCTGGTCTTGGTGTATCAGTTATCAGGACGCGGTTCTGCACTCCGGTGACCTGTACCGATTTGACGGCTGGGTGCGTCTAGCCACCTCACGAAGCGGCACCGATGCCCGGTCGGGGCGGAAGGGACGCAGCAAGGTAATTTGGGGTTGGCACGCCGATCCTGATGTCCGCCGTTCCGCCGCCCTCCCCACTCCTCCATCACGGGGAGAGAGGGTATGAAGCTGAGGTTTGCAATAAGGCTTCTGGTGCTCATCACCTTGGCATCCGTCGGCGCAGCGATGTGGCTCGCGTCAACCGTAGTGCGGTTCGATGGCAGTCCGGCAAACGCTGTCTATGCCATCGTGGCGCTTGGATTGGCTTCGGCGGCTGGATCGTGGGCTGATTACCTCGACCACTTGGCCAAGGACACCACCCATGAGTGATGAGATGGGACTGGTGGCGAGACTGCGCCAAAGCGCTGAACTGTTCGAGGCGGTTCGGGCGATGCATGCTGGCGCCGAAGGTGCGGACGCAGAGCCGCATTGGTCGTCGCAGGGAGAGGCCGAGACCGCTCACGACCTTGCCTCCGAAGCCGCCGCAGCGATAGAGCGGCTAGTAGCCGAGGTGGCCGCCCTCAAATCGCACAATGGCTATCCTGACCCAGAGTTGGCCTGGGACGGTCAGCCGCCGATTTTCGATAGCGTCTGCCCGTGCGATAAATGTGCCAACGGCAGGGCCGCTCTGCGCGCCCGCCAAGCTCTAGGTGACACATGACCAGGCACCGGGAGAACCGTGAGATCTGGAGATGGGGCATCTTCGCTGTAGTCGGCGTAGTCGTGCTGGTCGCTATGGCGATGGGGTGGAAGCCGTGAAGCACGACAACGACAACCATAAGCCTCGACGCCAGGACATTCTGCCGCGAGCCCTGCCGCCCATCGGCTTGTCGCGCGAAGTGGCGGCCGCCTACATTGATGTCTCGCCAACGAAGTTCGACGAGATGGTGAAAGATGGCCGCATGCCGAAGCCGAAGCAGATCGACAGCCGGCGGGTGTGGGAGCGCGTAAAGCTGGACCGCGCATTTGCGGCCCTCCCCAGCGAGGGTGCGGATGAAGACGACGAGTGGGACGTGGCATGACGAAGTCGCGGCGGAAGCTACCCAAGTATGTGGTCGAGTACGAGGTCCCCAAGGGTAGCGGGAAGTGGTTCGTTTACTTCCGCCGCAAGGGGCAAAGAGACGTCCGCATGCACGGAACGCCATACTCGCCTGAGTGGATGGAAACGTACCATTCTCTGCTCGCCGGGGAGACGATTGCAACGCCGCCCAAGCCGGTCCAGGTGGTGGAGGAGAAAACCTTCGCTTGGCTATGCCAGCGGTACATGGCCTCGAGCCAGTTCGGCCAGCTAGATGCTCTTACGACTCAACCCGTCCGGCGGCAGATCCTGCAGTCCTGCATCGACGAGCCGCTGAAGGCCGACGTACCTAACGGCAAAAAGATAGGCGCCATCCCGCTACACCGCTTCACGCCAAAGGTGGTCGCGACTCTGCGTGATCGCAAGAAGGACACGCCGGAGGCCGCCAACGGGCGCATCAAGGCTGTGCGGCAGGTTTTCAAGTGGGCATGTCTCCCGGAGGTCGGCGAGGCACTCGCCAATCCCGCTCGCGATGTCCAATACCTCAAGCCAAAGAAGCGGGGTGGCTTCCACACATGGACGCCGGAGGAGGTAGAGCAGTACGAGCGACGCCACCCGATCGGCACGAAGGCGCGGCTCGCCTTGGCGCTAATTTTTTACACGTTCCAGCGACGCAGTGACGTGCATCGGTTTGGTCGGCAGCATGAGCGCGAGAACGGCACCAAGCTCGTATTCACCCAGTTCAAGGGTCGGAACAAGGAACATCCCGTCCACATGGAGCTCCCGATACTTCCCGATCTGCGGGCCATCATTGACGCCACACCGACAGGCGACATGGTCTACCTGTTGAACGATCTCGGGCGGCCATTTACCGCGGCCGGCTTCGGCAACAAGATGCGTCAGTGGTGCGATCAGGCGGGGCTGCCGCAATGTTCTGCCCACGGCCTCCGGAAGGAGGCGTGCGTTCGCATGGCCTACAACGGCGCAACCGTTCACGAGATCCAAGCCTGGAGCGGCCACAAGACCCTCAAGGAGGTCGAGCGCTACACGAAAGAAGCCGAGCAGCGCAAGCTGGCGGGGATGGCGGCGAGCAAGGCTGCGGGGAGGGCGGGATGAAAGAAGTCTCAGACGTGCTTTACGGAACCTACGTTTCTAACGAGGGGGTAAGAGCTCTAGTCCAGTCCCTCATGCGGGGACGAATGACCGAACCAGACGCGCTGGCAATCATCGAGTACGCGCCACGATTGGCGGAATGCCTGATGGACGGGCTCTCGGGGATGTTCGGAAAGGTAACGCCAAGGCGATTCGTTGATCTCGCGCGATCTGGGGACCTGAACGGTGGAGCCCTGTCACGCGCCTTGGCCACGTAGAACGCTTTTCTCCATATGCGCGAACATGCGAACAGGCGGGGAACAGAAGTATCTAATGATCGTCGCCGTCGCTATTTCCGCTAGATGTTCCAGCGAAAAAACTCAACAAATTCAACGGCAGAATGAAGTGGTGGTGCCCGGGACCGGAATACAACAGGTCATATTTTACAAGCACTTAGCGGGAAAGTGTCTAGCGTTTTTGTCCGTA
>JAULBW010035034.1:0-70682 GCA_032358265.1 Vaucheria bursata | reverse complement strand
GTATACGTATATTTGTGTATAGATATTGTTCTGTAATGAAGGCACTGCGGTACCTGAGTTTTGTAGATCTTTTCATGAAGCAGTTTGCCACTGCTACTTGAAGCAGCTTCAGTTTCGGAACTAGCAGAATATCCAGAATCTACTGCTGCTGCTGCTGCTGCAAATCTGCTCAGACATACGAGAAGGGCAACGGCAATGGCACTAAGCTTCATTTTTATGACTGTACGAAGTACTAGAATGAAGAACTTGAATGAAGTATTGAATATTCTAGGAAATCTAAAGTAGTAATGAGCACTTAAGTGACAAGATAACCTGATTGGTGAGTCATTGTTCTCTCAGTACTTTTGTATAGTTCAAATGATGAGCAACCATGCTGATTGCTATGACCAACTAATTGTGCTAATGCATAAACCAAGAAGCAAGAGCAAAATAAAACTTACAAAATCATTACGCAAACAATGCAAATTTATTGTCCTCGTCTTGTATGTTGACAAGAGTGAATTTTCTCAACACCTTGTAACTTACTCTACGCTCATACAAGGTGAATTAGTTCAAACTATAAATATGACTACCTGAAGGAACAGTACATGAACAAGCATTTTAACATATAAGGGAATCATGAGTCTAAGACAAATCACGTGGTAAAACCATATTTTATTCTATCTTTAACATTTCTTGTCAACATTGCTGTGGATTATTTTGGCTCCTAATTTCTTTTCTTAAAATCTTCTTACAAATTTTGACAGTTATTCAAATTTTTTTTGGGTTTCCAGGAATTATTGTAATCTGGATATTCTCTCAGACTCTAAAAAGTGTTGTTTTTTGCAAGTTTTCTTTTCATCTCTAATATGTTGCATTTCATCAAAATTGCCATTATCATTGATATGTACTGGTAAAGGCAAATAGCATTTTTAGTTAAGAAACTTGGATGTCTTGTGATGAATTCATTGGGAAATGTGCAAAACATTTTAATCTGGACATACTAGTTGGAAGTTGGAACTTATATGCTACTGGGTTAATCTTTTGAATGACTCTATAAGGTCTTAAAAGCTTCCAATAATGTTTTGTGCAGGGTCATATAGTTTTGATATCTTGTCTACTAAAGTATACAGAATTGCCATTCTGATATTCTTCAAGATGTCATCTGATTGGCCAAGTGATTTGATTACTCACTTGCAATTCATAATTTTTCCTTAGTGATTCCAACAGTTTTGCAAACTGATTCAATGTAACCTTGGATTGTAGTTGGTAATTCTGGTAGTATCTCTGTGATCTGTCCAGTGCAGGTTTATCACCGTAGTTGGCACAAAATGGTGACATATGTATACTGGAGTTGAAACATGAATTGTAACATAGTTCAATTATATGTAAATTCTTGAATCAATTTTGCTGTTGTTTATCCAAATAAATTAGTAGGAATTGCTCCAACTTTTTATTGGTATGTTTCACTTGTCCATCGGTTTGCAGGTAGTAAATTGAAGGTAGTGATTGTCCCACATCAGAATTCTTCAATAAACTTGACCAAAATTTTGAGATTATAATAGATCCCGACCCAATACAATATTGCGGCAAAAACTGTGAAGTTGGACAATATGCTCCATTAATAAATCTACTAGTTTAAATAAGTTAATTGTCTTTGTGCATACAATGAAATGACTAATTTTAGTGAAATGGTCTATGATTACCAAGATAGAGTCTACTTCCCCAACTAATGCTAAGTCTGTAATCAGGTCCATCAAAATAGGATACTACAGAGGTGGAATAGGTGATGACATTAATAATCCAGCCGATTTCTTATGTTCCAGCTTTGCACATGCACACATCTCATGAAAATCTACACAAGAAGTACAGTTACAACAATAAGTGGGCCCACCAATAAGAATGCAACATTAATGCAAAAGTTTTTTTGACTCCAGGATGACTCGCAAAAGGGGTCATGACACACTATTAATATATTCAGTTTCAACAACTTGGGGTGTGACAATTTGGTTCCAAAACATTAAACAATCATCTATAACTTGAAAAATTTTGTCTTCATAGTTTTTTAGTAAAGACCCTATCTTCGGCTTGAGCTATTTTTATTTGATCCAACAGGTTATGTTTATCTATTGCATGGGTCATTCATAATACAAATTTGTCTTTGGATACTAATACTTGTTTTTGGTTCTTAATATAAATATCATCAGGTTCAAGCTGATAATCAGTGCACCAATTTAAAGCATCTGGTTTTTCACCTCATACTCCTTGCCAAAAAATGATCTAAAAGTTAAAGTTAGTAAAAAATAATGAGTATTGTACCTGATGCCAATTCAGCTTTTTTACTTTCAAATAATGAAATAGATTTTAATGGTTTGTAAACACTTGAATGGCTTTGGAACTAACAGAAATGGTTGCCACTGCTAAAAATATGCAACAATTGCTGATAGCTCTTTATCATACACTTTGTAGTTAATTTCTGGCAGCAAAAGCTTCCTCAAAATTTATGCTACGGGGCACAAAACTCTATTATAGCTTTGAAAAATTATTCCACTAATTGCAAAGTTGGAAGCATCTGATGCAATAATGAATGGGCAGGAAGTATCAGGATGATGTAGTATATTGGCAGTCTTGAATACTTGTTTTAATTCTTTAAAGGATTGTTGACATTCTTCTGACTACATAAGAAGTTGATTCTTTTTGACAGCAACAAGATTGGAACAATAATACTTGAGTATTTAGAAATGAATATTGGGTAAAAATTTTTGAACCCCAAAAATGACTGCAGTGTCTTCACATTCATTGGGGTAGGTCAGGTATCTGTACTTGACACTGGTTTTGGGTCCATTTCAATGCCAATGTCAGATATAATGTATCCTAAAAATTAGATCTTTGTTATGAAAAAGGTACATTTTTCAAACTTTGCATATAGCTTACTATTGTGTAGACATTTCAAAGTACTTCAAACATAACCCTGATGCTGCTCTAAATTTTCGGAGCATGTTAACATATTGTTCCAGTATACTATGCAAAAAATGTCCAAAAACTTGTGCAAAATTTCATTTACAAGATTTTAGAACACAGCGGGGGTGTTGGTTAAACTGAATGGCATTGTCTGATACTTAAAATGCCCAAAACAGCAAAGAAAGGTGGTTTTCAATATGTCAGTTTTGGAATATATACGTGCATGCAAAAACTTATGTAACATTTCATGTAATAAAGGTAATGGGTACCTTTTCTTGATAGTAACTGCATTCAACCCATGGTAGCTTATTACTGGTTGCAACTCTCTGCTTTTTTTCTTGATGAAGAATATATGGGCTCCCACGGGTGATATTGAAGGTCAAATAAAATTCTTTTTTAATTTTTTATCCGAGTAACAGTTAGAACTTATACAGATACAGTTGCACGGGTTTGAATGAAGCAACAGTTCTAAACTTTTTCAGTACGGGAACAAATACATTGTATGTTTTATGGTAAATATCCATAATTAGGGCTACATTGATAGTAGCAACAGTAGTAGTCCAGATGCATACATAATTCAGTTTAGTTTGTGTAGTGTATTTTGTATCATGATGTTTCCGCTTCAGTGGCAGAAACAACATTTAAGAATACATGTTTTCTATTGACTACTTTTTGTTTTGTGCTCAAATTCTCTGGTGATTTAAATTTTGTCCTTGTTCTGTTTATACCTTTGCCTTGTTAGTTTTGGCTGATTTCCATTGACATGTTTTGATAGCAAGTTCTTGGCAGTAACCTTTTAATGCTCTTAATTCGGGTTCAGATAATGGATAGATTTGACCCCAAGGTACCTTCTGCTTGGATATTATGCCTATTTTTGTATTGTACTTGCAATGTTCTGGTAGGACTTCAGCTTTAGATTTTAAGAAAACAGAACTATATTCTTGGTGTTCTGTAGGTAGTTGTTTCTAAATCTCACTTAATTCTTTATCTAAATTAGGGTCAAAATCAGATACTTTGGCAGGATTGTCATAAGGTACTGAGTTGTAAACTTTGGTACTAATAATTAATTTACCAGAATTCAAACTTAACAGGGGACTATTATGATTTGAAGCAGTAATTGGTGTGTCAACAGCTATCAGAAGCACTTCTATTTCACTGGTACACTGCTTGAACATAAAGTATATTTTAAAAATATCCATGTCTAATATTAGACTTTGCCCATTGATCTTCAGGTTATATATCTTAAGCCAATAAATTCCTAGGATAATTTCGGAATGGCTTGAATTAGCTACATACAACTTGAGTTTGAACTCAAATTATGAATCACTAAATTGTCAATAACATAGTATTTTATTGCTCCCAAAAGTAATGGGGTACCATCAATTACCTTGAATACAACAAGATTTTCAAGGGAATGAAATTCTAATCCTAATAATTTAGCAATATCATGATTTATTAGAGCAATTGCATTCTAAATTGACCAAAGTGCACACAATAATACTTTCTGTTCTACTATCTTTGATTGAAATTTTAAAGTAGAAATGTTTGAATTGACTTTAGTGTCATTATAGTTAGTTTGTTCCTTTGATCAGGAAACATAACTTTTCTTAATTTACTTTGCTAGGTACATAACAGACTATTACAAGTAGTTAAATCATGAAAATTTGAACTGCAAAACAAACAGATTAGACCATCTTTATTATTACCTCAAGCAGATCGAATAATCTTACAAATATCCTCCACATGGTTATGATTCTTGTTACAATTCTTCCTCTTCTCACAACAAATTTTGACATGTCCATGCTGTCTACAATAAATACAAAGATTTTCTCTATATTACCTCTCCTGCTCAGCATTAGTTGATGGACCGCAGATTGCCGTTCCAATCACCATATCATCCGATTTATTATTAATCATTTAAAATTATTAGCATTGTTAATAGAATAGAAATTACGTTCCATTTGCACTTCTTGCTTGTACTCCAGGTATCAGTTATCTATACAAGCAGCTAAATTGTACAAACCTTCAATGCTCTCTGGGCAATCATGATTGCATCGTGAATTTTTAATTTTGTTACTCAATCCCTAATCAAATACGCCAATTAGTGCTGCTTCAGACCATCCCAACTCAGCAGAAAACTGCTGCAAATCAGATACCTATGCACTAGCCAAGTACTTACCTTGCTTTAATTCTAAAATTTCAAATTCTGCTTGTCGCACACAATTTATATTTCCAAAAGTAGTAGTTGTCAGGAATTAACCTCTAAGGGAGTTAATTCTATTTTGTAGCTGCGGTACATTTCTTCTGATACTATGTTGGAGTTTCAGTTTAGTCTATGAGAACAAGTTTCAGTACTGATTATGAGAACAAGTTTCAGTTCTGATTATGAGAACAAGTTTCAGTAAGTGATATTTTGTTGTGTTAGTAAAGTTATTTCACTTCTATCAACACAATTTAGGATGTAATAATATATGTATTCTGTCACAAATTCCTTGTGTTCATGTTGTATTTTACATTCCTAACAATAGTAAACATTTGTTCAAAGTACTCAAAAGAATTTAAAATAGCAAAGTCTGATTTGAAATAAGGCACTATTTTCCCAAACATCATTCCTTTTAATAGATCAATTGCAAATAATACTTTCAAATTCTTTGCTACGAATTGCGAAGGTTTTGCACAAAACACCACTTTTGAAGTATAAAGGCCCCCATTTTTCTTTGATCACCATTGAAAGCATCCTGAATTAAAATCTTTGGCTCATGCCCTGTATTCATATTGGTTGTAGTAGACAATAATGGTTCTGTCACCTCAGCATGCTGTTCTTGAACACGTACTACTAATTGTTGCTGGAAGATCTCCACTTGTATTAATTGTCAATTTTGTATCATTAACTGTTGCACAATCTCCATAGAAATCTTTTCACTCATTATCAAAATTTTTATTCTCTCTTGCCAGACTGCTAAGACTAACTAATTGTACTGACGCGTAATCAAAAACCATGGCAAAAACAAGGAACACAAAAATATTACGCCAATAACAGAATTTCATTAGTTTTGTTTTATGTGTTGATGAGAGTAAATCTTGTCAATATCTTACAACTTATTCTATGCGCATGCAAGACAAATCAGATTAAACTATAAATATAAATCCTTGAAGATATTGCACATGAGTAAACAATGTAACATATAAGTGAATCATGGTTCTAAGACAGATCACATGGCAAATACATATTCTGTCCTGATATTTTTGCTATAGCTGAAACTCTTGTTTGTCATACAAATCTTGCTCTCAGTACACTGAGAAAAGCATTGAGTTGACAAAACTCTTGAAGTTATTAATGAACTAGATCATTTAAGAATGTGAGGAGGTAATTTTGTTCTAGTTTGCAATTGAAAGAGAAACTCACAATAGTATTTGTTACGGTACTAGAGTCATGGTGATAATCTATAAAATTGTGAACCAAAATTGCCACAATGATTTGTATTTGCTCTAATATCTAATTTTTTATTTTTCTACATATATTTGTTTCACTTGTTTTTTGAATTTTTTAAAATTCTATATACTTGATTACACCACAATTGAATGATGTTGATAGTGTTATACATATATTTTCTTATACATTGCTTCTCTTTTATATGTTTATAATTTAATTCCAATCATATTTTTTGGGCGGCAGTATAACTGCACGCTCAATATATTCAGATTTTATACTTAATTTTTTATTCTTTAGCCAAACTTGTATCATCATATCAATATGACATTTTACAAATTTGAGATTTATAATCATGTTGCACATTGTAGATAATCAAATTTACAATTGCAATGACAAATAAATAAGCATGAATTGTTATGAGTATGATGGCACTTTGTCCAAATGCATTCTGCAGAGTTAGATTTTTTTGCAACTTTTAGACTGGTTTATTATATTATTGCAGAACGGTTAAAAAAAGAAATAATGAAATGTTCTTTACATTACATACTATCAATATGGCGAAAACTAGCTATGAACAGTTAAATTGAAACAGTAAGCATTCTTCATTCTTGCCATTCTCATCATTAATGAACAAAAATACATCTTCTTTGACTGGAACATGAGGCGTATGTAATAGCAACCTTATAAACCCGACGCCTCCAGCTTCAACCTTGAAAAGTTAGGTTAAATGCATTAACCAACATGACAATTATATATAATTATTAAAAAAAGCAGAATATTTTCTAAAAATTTATAAGTAACCACAAAAATAGTTAAAAAATTTTTAATAAAAAATAATGCAATATCTTGGATTAAGCATCGTGAATAGTAAATCATCAACCATAAATATAATTTTCCTTATGTCAGATATATATTTGCATTTTTTAACCTCAAAATTAACATTTCTTGGCGCCATTATATTATCGTTGCTACTGCATAACTTGAAACATCTTGAAGATTTCCAAGGATTTGTATAAGCGATACGTTTGTAAATTATTTGACCAACAGGCAAATCAAGTTCATAGGATTTGTTTACTACGGGTTGAACTGATGTAACTGTAGCAACCCAACCACCAACTAATTCCTGGCTATCGATATCCACAATATTAATCTGAAAAATTAAATATAATTTCAATGAAAAATTTGACTTTTTCTTAAAGTTTATCATAACGTTCAAATATTAAAGTTTTCCATGCAATTCCGGTTTAACCTATGAAAAGCATAGTCATAAAAATTAAGTTTTCAACATGTGCACAGAAAAATGAATTTTGTATGGATATTAATGAAAGTGTTTCTATATAAATATCAGCTGCTTGTTTTTTCAGAATTTTAAAGCAAACAAGGTGAAAAGACAAATTTTATTGAAATATATATATTCTTCAGCAACAGCTTAATGATAATGCATCTCATGCCAAAAGTGATTGTAATTTTCAATTATTAAAAAATACATTTTGAATTGCTGGTCAGAAAATATTACAAATCATTTATACCTCAATATAATAGAAATAAATAACAATTAAAATATTATTTATGAATAAAAAATACCAGCATTTTTTTGGTGCCTATGCTTTTTGGTCGCATCTTCAGTGCAATCGTATTATAAGCTCCTGGAACTAACTATATTGGCAATAAATGAAAAAACTATTACAAAGTTGCATGTTCATTGAAATGTAACAAAACACACAAAAGTGTTCCTGAAAAAAATTGATCCTTCAAAAAACTAATTTACAATCAATAACAAATTTTTTAAAACTATATCCTGCCATTAGTTCTTGCATTGATTTTCAAATGCAAGAAGAGTAGTACTTGTACTCCTAACATTAACTGAAACTTTTATAAATTTAAAGACCACAAACATTTCCAATGTATATCTGAAGGAAATAGAGATTAGATAATATTATTTTTAATATGTTATGCATAAAATAACCTGAAATTCTGTCTGCAGCTCAAATTCGCAATCTACAGGCAGTGAGCTGAAGCTTTTCACACGCCTGAAAAGATATGACACAAAAAATTGACTGAACTCATTTGATGTATTTTGCTAATCATGTCAATCTTGACTTTTAGAAAACAAATGCTATGTTACACATTTTTAAATGAGACGAATGTAGCAGTATACTTCCTACTTTTTCAATAGTAACATTTTTAACACAAAATCAAAAATTTGGATGCAGCAATAAACAATTAAAAACTCAGCAAATTCTTCAAATCTGAATATACTATTGAGTAAACGCACATATATATATATATATATGTTGATTTTTATTTTAAAAGGTTGGTGTTGAAAATTAATATCACATTTTTTAAATTTAAAAAAATTGAAAGACGGAGGAAAAATTTAGACTAGAACTCATCGACAAATTTAATAATGATATCAACCTGTGGTAATTTCATATTTTTATTGGAAAATTTCTTATTATTCTAATGCACAATTGAAATTGTTCTAGAACAATCATAGTTGAGTCGAATATTGTCCTACTCATATAATTCTATCTTTTTTTTTCTCTTTCAGATGTATGTCATGTATGCAAGTCTGAAATTTTTAGCTAAAATTAAAATATTTTAAAATTTAGATGATTTACCTTGCGTATTGGTCTCCTCGAATAACAAGCGTAGTACTAGTTGTTTGTCCAAGTGTTGCATGTACATCAAGTCTTAATCGTGCGTACACTTTTACATGCCATATCTCATATAATGCAGACTTCATGAAATCATCATAGACCAGAATATGGAATTCTCCAACACTGTTGTTATCAATAAATTATGGTATCATGCATTGAATTGAATGCATCAATAGAATTCAAATAAAAAATTACAAACAAATAAATATAAAACTGTTCAAATGCTCTTGAAGAGATTTTTTTGCAGAAGACAGAGTTCTAAAAATTAGTGTTAAGTATGAATAAATTTACATCACTGTCATATGATATGAAAGAAATCTTTTTTGATCATGCATTTAGTAATTTTCTATGATTCTAATTAAAAAATTCAATTTTTAAGATTTTTTTAATCAAAACAAATGTATGATATTATAGTAGAATTATTTTATGCAAGATGGCTAATCAAAAATTAAATTAAATAATTCGTAAATCTAAATAAAAAGCCCTATATCAAAATCAATACTAATATTTGAATATAATTTTCAACATTTAAATATTTTTAAATGCTGAAATTACTATTTGCATATATTTTTGCATTATAAAACTTGCATTTTCCCTTCAAACATCAGCCAAATAAAACAATATGAAAAGTTAGATAAATAATGAAGAAAAATATGAATACTATAGAATTTTAAATCAATACATATATATATATATATAAATATATGTGTACATATTCAATAAAATAATTATTTTCATATAAATACAAACCTTGGAAACGCACCAATTCTATATTTTATAAATATGTGCAAATCGAGGCTGTCCGAAGGCTGCCTACTCTCAACAACCACCTTGCCACCAGATCTATAAAAGCAATATATATTTCACTTGAAGTTTACAATCACACCGATTATTTAGAATTTACAGTCATAGTACATAAATATTTGTTAGTATATTAATGAACATAATTGAACTTTCAGAAATGCCAAAAATGTTACTATGACTAAGGAAAGCAAATGAAGAAGAGACAAATGACACAATGACTTTCAAGATTGACGAGTACAAAGATATATTAGCTTGATAAACGTTTAATAAATATTATGTCACTGCATATACTAAGTTAACTAATATACTGCATTTTATATTATACTAGTCTAAATATATATAAATAAATAGCTAGAAAAATGGACATTACATAAACACAGTGCCCGCTACATAGGTTAAAATAAAATAACCATCCTAAATATGTAACTCAACGGTAAATTTTATAGATTGGCTAGCTGCTTGATTTTGTCTTTATCCGTGGTAAATTGCTATAGAAAATTAAAATTAGTAAGAATTATATATATGTTTAAATCCAGCATGCATTCTATTTAAAAACAAATGTACCGCAAAAATAAATAAAAAATACTGTAACCATAATTTTTAATTAATATTAAATAAGACCTGTCAACTAGTTGAATAACTTTTCGTTTGGGATCTTGCAAACCTGACATATGTGCTTGCTTGATATTCAGATCATCCTTCTTTGAATCTGTAAAAATTATGTATACATAAAACTATTATATATTACTCAAAAAGGGCAAAAAATATGCATTGATAATCAAAACAAGTTTTATGGAAAAGAATGTTATTTCAGTTATCTAACCATTCATAGAATCATTTCTTAAAAAGATAATGTAGATGAACGAATAGAAACTATTGAATATTACAACAAAAAAGACAAAAAAAATTTATTCCTGCTTCAAGGGTTCAATAATAATGCTAATAAAGAAAAATCTCAGAGATTTTCTGTTAAACAATTTCTGATTAAAAATATATAGTAAATATACATATTTATGTATACCTGCAAGAAGTCTAATCGAACGATTTAATACTTCTCCCTCTGGCTGATAGAATGTAAAAGTGCGGTGAACAGGAAAAGGAGTTCGAAAAAAATCGAGCTATAGAAAAAATTGTATTCTAAATTTGCTAAAAATTTGCAAACTAAGTACATGTAAAATCATATTTGAAATTAAAAATGTATTATTGCTAACATTTCATAAAAAAATGCTGAAAATAGAATATCATATAGATAAAAATATTCAAAATAAAAAAGAGCATATGTTTACATACAGAAATGAATATAGCAGTCTATAAAATAAATAAAAATAACTTTTTGACTCAAAATTTTACATTGTTAAAAATTATATATTTAGATTTATCATAATATGCGTGCAATCATGAATGCAACAGTATTTAAAATGTTAATAAAATTCTAAGTTTCTCATAGTTTTTTCAAATTTATGTTATATTTTTAGGTTCCAAGAATATCTCATAAAAATGTGAACATATATGTATAAATTATTTTATGTGGACAAGAGTACATGAGTCCACTGTTCGATATAATAAATTTTACATTGCAGTAATCAGTTTATGTTGGTAAATTTGAAGAAAAAATGATGCAAGCTTCAGTAGTAGACACTCTTGAATTGTATAACGAAGACGTGGGATACTGTTGATTCTACTCTACAGCCAGCATTATCAACAAGCATGAATGGTCCAAATTTCAATTTTACCAAGTTTCAAATTCTTCAGTAAGATAAGAATGATTCCATTTCTGTTCTTGTAATCTTTGCCAGTTGTCTTTATTGGTTGGTAATTGAAAATTGTTGATTAGAAATTTATTAAAAGATTGGCACCATTCAATTACATATATCTTCAAATATAAAAAATAATAATGATTCACCTTCATCGTGTTAATGATATGTCCACTTGCGCTAGAAACAAAACGAACTGTAGTTGACTCCTATATAGCAATAAAAATTATATTTCCGTAGTTTTTTATTGAAAAATAGTTTAGAAAGTTACCTCTGAAGTTTTTTCACAATGAATATCGTCTATAATGGGATTCAAGTCTAAAAAGACAAATGGAATATGCACTACCTCGTTTGCCATAAGCATTATCTAAAAAACAAAAATGATTACTTATAATTCAGAAAAAATACATATTTGAAGTATATAATATAAAATTATCGCATACTATTTATTTTAATATAGGTTAAGTTCATATTATACTATCAATACAATATTTAATATATTTAAAATTTTAAAACGTAAAAACACATGAAAATATACATTTATAGAAAAACAGAGTAAAAAATTATTTTTGGATATAAAACTATTTATATTGCTGGGCATCATCTATATTATATATGTGAATCATGAATAATTTGAGAATTGAACTGTAGAACCCAAACTATGAGCTGAACTGTATACTGTTAAGAAGTAAACTTTGAATTTAAATGATGACTCGCCACTATGAGTAGTATTTGTCAATTTTCATGGTTAATATTACTTTAAAGTCAACCAAGACTTTCTCTCTGGTGTTTTTAATCTTATATATAACTTACAGATTACTTGCATTATGGTAAATGCATAAAAAGTAGTCACTAATTTATTTTCATATTTTATCCTTTCTGAAATATTTCAAAAATAATCTTTAAAAAAAATAATCATACTATGAGCTGAACAGTCATTAAATCATGCTTTTGTCAATTCAATTCATATCTTAACTAAATTTCATATTAAAAAGTATAATTATATCCATTTCTAAGTAAAAATAATTGTAAAATTAGTTCAATATAAGCTAAGCTTGCATTACAAAGATGCAAACTTCAGGAATTTACAAAATTTAACAAACATAAGTTTACATATAAATTCATAAACTAAGATTTTTTTCATTAAAATTCAATTTGTATACATATCAATCCATATGTTTCATTTTACAATGTAACAAAAATATTTTACATGAGGATACCTGTATCTTGCCAGAATTATCTACATCGAACAAGTCAGATTCAACAGAAGATTTCCCAAGTTGTCCTACGCACGGTTCAACTGTTGTTCGCAACAAGTACCATTCTTTTGAACTTGTCACCAGCCTTAGACGAAGGTTGTCAAATTCAATAAAAAACCTTTCCTCATGGTTGTAGGGATTTTCAATTGAGTGCTGAAGCATACAAACATAGAAATCAAGAGCAAATGCACATGAACATTCAATGTTATTTGCTTATTATATATAAGAATAAGCTAGAATATTTAAAGGGTCCAATGTCTTTCTATATTTTAGCTATTGGAGAACTATATAGAGGTAAAAACAATAGTATTCAATATTTCTGTAGCTCAAATTTGACTTCAACAAAATAAATATATATATATATATATATATAATGTATATTTCATGTATTTCAAAAAAGCAACAAAGGCATTTTAATGTATAGATTTTGAGGAGAGAAGCTGCTACATTTTAATGAAATCATTGCTGTTATTCGTTCAAGCTCTTCCAAATTCTACAATGCAGTAAATATTTTATATCAAGGAATTTCTCTAGCAGCAAATACATATTTCATAAAAGTATGAATTACAATTAAACATTGTTATCACTGACCTCCCAAAACAGTGGCTGACCAAAGCTAAAGCGAATTTGGTAGACAGTAGTGAGACTATTTGTAAGTAAGCTTTGGACTAGTTCTTTCTTTTTGCCTTCGCGGTACCAATTCATTAGTACTAATGTTTCAGATGCCAACTCATTAGGTTCATAAATATCTTCCTCTTTTGTTTCTCCCTGATACGATATGATATATATATATATATATATAATAATGCCAAAGTCTTAATTATTCTTTGAAGATACTTTGAAATTATAGATTAATTCGGATATAAGCAATTTGTTGAGACTACCTTATTTATTTGCTGCATTCAAAAATCTGAAGCTAGATCTAAAAAAAATTATGAATTTTAGTCAATTTGCTACAAATGAAAATTTTCAAAAACCGAGCTTGCAACATCCAAAGTTTAGTTAATAAAAATTCAATATGTTATAGCTGGAATTTAAATAAATGTAACAAATAATACAAATGATTGAAATCCTCAATTGACAACAGAGATTATAGGAATTCAAGGGATTATATTCAAATTTAAAAGTTCTTTTTTGAGCACAGCTTCTGCAGTTTACAATTTGATGTTTTCATGTTATAAACATAATGAATAAAAAATGAATGTCCATACAGTACGTAAAGCAACATATCATATCACACTTATAGATTTATGTGCTATGCAATTGTTAAAAATATATTACTAGTACATTGAACAGAAATGGAATATGTATACCTGCTCTTTTCCAAAATCAGTAATGTTCATTTGCCTCATAAGTATACGTTTTCTTTCATTGGAATCCTTATTCTTTGACAACTGTGCTATCTTATAAAAAATTAGAACAAATTTTCAGCATAAATATAAAATTATATTTAAAATATCTATAAACTGCACTCTCTTATATACATTGAAGTTTGGATAAAACAAAGTTGATTTAAACAAATTTTGTCTACAGAAAATAAACAGAAAACATATTGTGCCAAGCTCAGCTTTAGATTTTCAAATACTGCAAACTAATGTGGTGGTCCTAAGAGATTTGCTCTATCTGAAGTTGGCTGTACCCCGAAGAGTTGGTGATGTAGTGCAGCGATGCAGAGACAGCAGAAGAGAGGAAAAAGACAGAGAGATATTATAGGTTGAAGAATGAAGTTTCATTTCAATCTAAGAATTGCTCTAGAAACATATTTTGTATCTGCATATTGAAATAATGGCTAGTATACTGGATTTTGTACTATACTAGTCTGCATCAATATAAACGATATACAGCTAATTATGACTAGCAAAATCTCAACACTACCTGTCTTTCTCTTATATCTGCAGATACTTTGGAATTAAAATTCATGCTGTGAGATTCTACCAAGTTCAAACCGAGTTCCATTATAGCCTAACAAAATCAATGAAATTTTTAATAAGTCAGTAAAATAGATCACAGCCATAATAATATTATATTTTTAGAAGGTGAAATCAATAAAGCATAAATATGACCAAAACTCAGTATTTCTTTGTTGCCCTGAATACAAACAATTGAATAAAAGAGATTGATACTTAGCAAAGTAATAAATTATTCAGTTATAGCAAATTTCCAGAAATATTGAATGTAAAAGATGATTTTGAATTTGATATATGTCTTTTACATTGCATTTATCAATGTATCCGTACATACACATCAGACAGTTCCATTAAAAATGATTCAAATCAAACACTTCGGCAATATCTTACATGATAAGAAAAATAAATTTTCTATATGCATATATAAATATAAAAAAATAAGTTAAGATTTTTAGTACCTGAACAAAATCCGCTCGAAATATTGTTCCAGAACAATCAGTATCATGTTTACGAAAAATGTGTTCAACGTCGATTCCTCGTTGTATTTTCTTGGCTGCCATTCGTCGAACCTTCCATATACAAAAATATGTGTAAAAAAAATCACATTATAAAATGTTACTTTATAATTTTTTTTACCTTTTTTTCAATATCTCTTGTATCAGGATCAGTAGAGAACTCATAATTAATCTATATACAAATAGAAAAGATAAAAATCAGTGAAATATAATGAAAAATCAATGCTACAGAAACATAGATAGAGAAACTGCAGATATAGAGAAAAATTGAAGATAGACTTGCAAAAACTTTTTCTGAAACCACAATTCAATAATGGTTAGTACACTGGATTGTATACTATACTAGTCATCTTCAATAGAAAGATGTGCAATAGTATTCGGCATGAATAACACACTAGCAATATTTTAATCAAATCGAATAATTGAAATTTTTGAATAGCATATCAAAAAATTGGATTTTTACTATTCAAATAAATTATTTTCACCTCTAAAGGAATGTCATTTTCTGGTGCTCCATTATAAGATGGCAAATTTCGAACGTTTCTGATAAATTCGATTAAATCAATCATACCATCACTTTTGGTGTCCAGCACCTTAAATATAAAAAGTCATTAAATATAAAAATAACAAATATAAATATATATATATATTCTTACTTCGATGGCTTCATCCAAAGTTGTTCTTGAAATAGCATTACTGCTAAAAGATATCATTTGTTCCAAACCTTTATAAAATCCTCTGACACTGATGAGTCCACTATAATCCTAAAACCATAAATAAAATCTTTGAGGATAATATAAGAAGACGTAAAATATTAAAAAAAAATTCTACAAAAGCAATATATGCACATTTAAGAACTCGCAAGAAATGAATGCAAAAAATTTATTCGATGCAATTTAATACTATTTTAATTAAGTCTTTCCTTAATATATTGCATAATAATACAAAACCAGGCAGGATAAATACTTTGAATCGACAAAAACATTATACATAACCGTTAAAACTTCACAACCATAAAAAAATCTTCAGCTAATTATGTAACTTGAACTCAAACTATCACTGAAACAACAAATAGTAAAAAACAAAAAAATAAAAAGTAGAAAAAAATTAAAGTGTGGATCGGGTATTTTGAATCAGGGCCTGAACTACATACAAAAATTTAATGTAATGAACAATATTTTTTCATGATTTATTCATGTTCTAAAGTACCGTGATGTATGCTGCAAAAACATGTTCCATCGAGCTAACTTTTTTATCATATCGACTCGCTACTTCATACATTAACTGTGCAGCATTGTATTTAAGACAACCAGACTTACACTCTTCTTCACTCTCTATGAAACACATAAAGTGACCATAAATTAACCATATGTAAAAAATTCTAAAAAAGGAAAACAACTAATATTGAAAAAAATATTACTTACTGCATAGTCTTATATTTTATCTATTTACATAATGCCGACTAGTATAGTATACAATCTAGTATACTAGCTATTAGTAATATATGTAGCCAGAGAATAAGTTTTAGCAAAATAGGAATATTGAATTATATTTGTGATTTTAATCGATACAATTGCTCTAATTTATTAGCTTACTTTTTCTCTGCTATAGCTTTATACTTGGTAGTTTATCATCAAGCATTCATAACTCATATATCATATATGTATATATATGAATGCATTTCTACACCTTTAGTAAATTGCATGTCCGGTTCTAATCTCAGATTCATGCACTCCAAAAGACTTGGAATTGAAATAGCTCCAGGAATGCTTATGCTTTTAAGATGCTCCAGTATGCTATATACATTTCGAGATGAGATAAAACCAAAATACAAAAATAATAATACATTATTTTATTCAAATTCCAAAAAAAAGTATTCTAATTATTTATAAAATTTTATTCGTACCTTCGAAGCATATGCAAGGAAATCATATTGCTCTTTATGCCCAAACAGTGTAAGGCCATTTTAACCTGTTTCAGGTCTAGGGTTCCATTCTCTCTCCAGTCAAATGAATTAAATACTAAAACTACGTCATTTGCCTATAATATGCATGAAAAAATATATGGAAATTCAAATCATTTTTACATTTCAATACTTAATTTCGATCCATACTATAAACATACATCTACAAAAATTTACTGATAAATGCTTCAAATTCTATTTTATATACTAATTTATAATATTAGAAATCTAGCATATATATGCATTTATAGATGAATACTAAGCATAAATGAAATGAAATGCATATATATTACTTTAAGAAAGTTACCTTTAACTTAGAAGAATATTCTTGCAATAGATTTTGGGCAGCTACAAAAAACATGTAGAAAGTATAGAACATTATCAGAACAAGAAGATAATTCACAGAAAAACATTTCAAGTTTTCTCATTTACCTCTGCATTCATTTTCAGCATCGATTTTTTTCTTTTCTTCGTTTTGCACTTTTGTGATAGTTTCATTTCTAAATCAGCATAAATAAATAATAAATGCATAAAAATGTCAAAAATAAATATTCAGTTAAAAAAACAATATAATGTACCTGGCAAAACTAACAAAGTCTTTTTTAGATAAAAAACCATTTCTTCCGTATTTTGATATGAATATTTCGGCTTTATTTCGATTAAAATGATAGAACTGTCCTAATTGTCTTAAGCCCGTGAGAAGTTCTTCACAGTAAAGCTTTCCAACGTGTTTTGAATCAAAAAGATCAAATATCTGCTCCAAAGTTGTACCTATAGATTCTGTCTGTAATCATATATGTATAATTCATTTCAAAGTACAAATAAATATTATATGCAGGAAACTTCAGATATAGAAAATTCACTTTTAATGAGTTTTCAATAAGCAAACAAAAGAGTTCCTATTGAGCCTAAGTTCAACCTCAAATTGTTGACATAAACTAATTCAGTGGTCCCGGCAATTCCTTATATCAAAAATTTACTTTATTCATTCCTTTAAAGGAAAAAACAGTGAAAGTTAACATGAGTGAGAAACTCAGTTGACAAAGGAGAAGTAACGCTGTGATACCATTAAATTTCTTATCTAAAACAAGGAAAAATATTTACATTTAGCAGTCTGCAGTTCCTTACACAGTTCAGTTTGTATACTTCACAGTTCACTGCACTAATATTTTTCAAATTAGTAATGGTCCGATAGTATCAAACAATTTTTTTAAATTTTGTCCTGCAGTTTTAATTAATGAACAATCAAATTACATTAGCAGCTTGCAACATAAATGCATTCCAGAAATACGAGGAGATTTTGAAATAAAGAATCAATATAAAATTTTTGCTTTTCACAGTAAAATATGTATGTAGCTTGGTTTAAGCGTATGTAACATCTCCTCATAAACTATCGTCATGTGCATTACTTCTATATCAGAATTATTCTAAGAAAAAATTTTAACCTTTATTTATTTTTACAAGCACTTTGTATATTGCATCAAAAAATTTGAATTATGAAATATATTAAAGGCAACTTTGATATATATAGATAGCGTACCTTGAGCAAGATTTGACGCAATTTAGCCTCATCATCAACAAAAAAGCTTTGACCAAGAAATATCATAAATCTGGGTAAATCAATAGACCCGCTATCTCTGCCGCAGTTAAATTTCTTGATCACTTCATTTACCTCTTATTCGAGTTAAAAACAAGAGAAATGGTAAAAGTTATGATTGAATCTATACATAATAAATAATTTAATTGTAACAGACAAATTTTTAAGGTAACTACATACGTATGTACACAAATTTATACAAAACTACATAGGCATATACATAAGTAAATATAAGTTTATTGTCAGATAATAAACCAAATACTGGTTAATTAGATCCTGTATAGGAGAAAGACTGGATGTGATACATGCATACATACATAAATACACGTAAACTAACCTTCTGAACTGAATTCATCAAAAGCTCCAATTTCTCGAAGCCCTTTTTCAAATTCAGAACTGCTTATTTCCCCACATCCTTTCTACCAAAGTAAATTCCAAACAATTTTTAATATATAAATGAAATGTATATTATTTACTATTATTTTTCATTCAACCAATAATGCAAGTTTTCCTTTGAGGCTATAATCTAAGCTTTACGCTAGATGTAAATTTACAGCATATATATAATATGTATTAAAAGGAGTAAGTGAATGAGCTCAAAGAGAAGTATAATTGAATTAAAGTAAAGTTCATACTCGTTTCAAATTTGTTAGCTATGTATTTCATTGTTTAATGTAATGAATAAATTTCCTTTTACAACAAAAGCAATTATAATAAATGATTTTAAATTTTTTGGAAAAATAGAATTATTGTAATTATTCACTGTTTTGAAAAAAGCTGTAACTCCTAAATTTATTAATAAAGTTATCATAATTGTTCATTTTCTTGTGATTTTCAAAAAGTTAATTACAATCAACTGCTGGACGGAACTGAGTTAAGTTACTGGAAACTCTAAAAAATTCTAGGGATTATTGAAAATTTAACATACATATATATATATATATATACATTGATTCACCTGGTCAAAGTGAAGAAATGTTGATTGTAAAGGAATGCCCATCAATTGCGTTTTTGCAATAATTCGACGTAGTTTTGCTTCTAACGGTGAATCGCATACAGTGTAGGGTTTACCCGCAAAAGCAAGAAAATCTCTTAGGCTAATTTGACCATCACCATTCAAATCAAATCGATTCAGCAACTGATCCATCTATGCATAAAAACAATAATAATATGTTTAGTGACACCATTTTAAAAAGTAGAAAAGAACGATAAACCATTTTTGTAACTGGATGAAAAAATTTAAATTATATTTTTGATCGGTATAACAAAACGGCACCACCAATTAAATTTCTGCATTCTAAGATTTTCTTAAAGAAAGCTGAAGATTCGATTCAATGCAATATTTGGTAAAAAATATATTTGAAGTTGTGACTTTTCACTTGTGTACAGTAATGCACAATAAATGCATGGTTTTTGCCTATGAAAGGTAAATGTTACTTTTGAGCCATTTCATGCCATAGTTCGGAAATTTGTAGAATATATTAAATTGAATATAATTGATTTCAATTTTTTTTATATCAGTGCCTATATCATATTATTTTAACTATGTAAAATTCATATTGCATGGAAGAATAATTTATTTACTATTAAAGAAATTATCCATTCATATTCATAAAAAAGTTAAAGTAAGATGATTTGCACATATAAACATTATTTAATACAACATATATATATATATGTATATCTACATATGCATTTTTTATTTTGAGATGGAATAGACACTAATATTGCTTTCCAAGACAACTAAAGTACTGGTTAAACATATATGCTGGTCATAAATAATTCAGTTTAAGCACAATATATATTTCTAAGATAGAAAAGTATATCACTTTGGAACAAAAAAAGATATTATTTTAGCACCATCGAAAAATCACTAAAAAATAAAGTATGCTTTTGAAATATACAGAAATTTTTATATATAATGCTAGAATAAATATGCACCTTTTTTCTACTTATAGAACTCAATAAACCTAAGTTTTCCATAATGTTTTTCATATCATCGACAGCTATGAAACCCTTGTTCTGTCTGTCCATTGCACTGAATGCTAATTCTAGACTGTTCATTCAATTTGAAAGTATAAAAAAGAGAAATATACGGATATAAATATAATTAAATTGATAATACGCAATATAAATTTTGTCAACATATTTCAAACAATACATGATAAGTATTAAGTTATTGAATTTAAGCACTTTGAATATAAAAACAGAAATATATACTATTGTAGAAGATATGCAAAAAGTAATGAATTATAACAAAAAAGATATTAAAAACACATTTAAGGGTATTTTAGAGGTGTAAATTCATGCATACCTTATTCCGTCAGTTTCTAACTGATTCAAAATTTTGGCTAATTTTTTTTCTGCTTTTGCTAATGGTGAGTATTCTAATCCAATAAAACCAAGAATTGATTCCATACTAACACTTGAATTTTCATTGTCTGTGAAATGCTGTATCAAGTTCTCAACCTGGCATAAAAATAGAAAATTTCAAATTTTCCTTACTCAAAGCATTAGCACAAGAAATACAACAAAATATACATATAATAACAACGAATCATAATGAAGTGCAAAAAAACTAAAATACATGTAAATTAAATACCTCTAATGATGACAAATTGGATGATATTCCTAAGGTTTCAAAAATTTCAAGCAGATCAACCTTAGAAATATATCCAGACTCCTCCTGCAATTATGATAAAAATTTATCCAACATTCAAAATGTAAGTGAATTTCAAAATGGCTATACTTATATAGAATCATTAAGAATAGTTTTATACCAGTTAAATATAGAAAAATAAAAAATTTAGTTTCAACGATATTTTGTAAATGATATATGAATATATCCATATATATTATATATATGTATGCATACTATACATAATATGTTTGAATCACCTTATCAAACACAGAAAATATATCAAGTATAGATGTGCCTTGAGCCTCTAGCGCTAATAAAGTTTCTTTCAATCGAATTAGAACTTTTTTCCCTATATATTTTGATAAAGCAAAGATTTATATATATATAATAATAGAAAAAACATATATTACAGTATACAGCTTAGTGTACAAGCAACTATTGACTATAAAGTTGCAGAACCGTTCCTATAATATGACTCGAGTTAAAGTATAAGAACTGTGTGCTTTAATCTACACTATCAATATGAATATTTGCTGTTGGTTTAATTTTAATGTATTCAAGTATTTACAACACGTATTGCAAAAATTATATATATGAATTAGGATGTATATTGTAAAGAGTGAAAAATTTATATTGATTGAAATTTGTGATTGAATTGTATAAATATGAATTACTCGTGGCACATGACATTGTATGCACTTTTACAAAAAAAATTCACTACCTGTAAAAACTGGTTGATCCACAAAATTCAAGAAATCTTCAATATGAATCACACCGTTACTCTCCAAAAGATTACATAGCATTTTTCGAACCTATAAAATATTATATTATCAATTTGCGCTTTACACAAGAGCAAAATTTAAATCACATTGAAATTAGAAGTCTTATAAGTAACCATTTTAATACAGTTCAAAATGCTAAAAAATTCAGTAAATAATAAAGTATTAAACCAAACATTTAACTTTATAGATAACAAGAAAATCATCAATAATCTATACAAAAGTACACATTCAAACTTGATTTACCTCTTTTTTAGATAGAATGCCGAAGACTCCCAGAGACTCAAGCAAACTTAAAAGTATATCTGCAAAATAATTTAAACGCATGTACGTATTTTTCATGGAAGTTACAAAATTATGTATTTAACAGTTATATGTTCATCATTATTTCCATCTTCAGATATAACAAATTTGAATAACTAGTAAAAATATATATGAATTTTCATACCTGGAGTTGTAAAAGAATTTTCATCGTCGTCCAAAGTTTTGAAAGCATGATAAAAACTATAAAAAATAAAAACAAGCGGTAGATTGATTATATCTTATAAATATATAATTATATGTATGAGATATTTTATCCACTAAAAAAAGTTCTTCATTACTAGTGCTGATTTTCCGTGTATTCATTTAAATTGCTATTCTTTATTGAATAAAACTTATTATAAGAATTTATATATCAATACATACATATTAGTAGACACGCACCTTTTACCAGATTTTTGAATTTGTTTCAAGGCAATTTTCAATTTTGATAACGTTATATTATCATCTGCTTGCCATCCACGACCAACGAACTCCAAGAAATTCTATTCGATAAAGTAATAAATATATATGAATTCATATTTAAACACTTTTATAGCATACATGAAGATATATTCTTTTCTTTCACAAATAAGTAAAAATTCTAGCATTTTAAAAATATATTAGATTCAAAATGAATAAATGCAGTAATTAAATTGATTATGAAAATGTTTCAGTTTCTCTTGTACCTTAAAACTAATGCTTCCATTTTGACATTCAAAGCGATCGCAAAGAACAGATATATACTTATTCTGTAAAGAAATAAATGACAAATCCATATATTCATATGCATACAATATCAACAGCAAATAAACGTATATCTAATAATATTATTTTAGTACTAGCAATTCATAGTTTTACTATACATTGGCTTATATTTAAGTAGACTAGTATAGTATATACAATCCAGTACACTAGCCAATATTGAGAACACTATTTATAGAATGTTTCTTAAGTTGAAGAATAATGGTATATTTTTTTTCTCCCTTTCACCATCTTTGTTGCATAATCAATTGCTCAAATAATCAAGTTATACTTTTACTTAGCAAACTTACAATTCAATGATAAATAGTCAGACAAAAATTGAAATATTAAAGTTAAAATTCCTTGATTAGCATGAACATTTTAAAAATAGAAAAATATTTTGTATACCTCTAAAATTTTAGTAACTGCAGTGATTTCAAGTCCTCTTATAAAGTCTGATTTTGATATTTGATCCTTTTTAATGAGTTCCATGCGTACAAATTGATCTTCAATGCTAACACAAGAAAAACAAGATGCTTGTAAAGAAAAAGATAAGTTTGACAACATTTTCATATTCAAATTATAGATACATTCATTCTTTGCGGTTCACAGTTCAATAAACAGTTCAACTCATACAATTCATTGTTACATTTATCCATGATATACATATATATGGATAATAAGCAAATAATCGAAATAAAAATAGGTTAAGAATTAAATGAATTTAAATAATGTTGAAATTATATGAATTTTAACTATTTAAAGTAGTACTTATATACGATTACCTTAGATTTGTTTCATGTTCAGCTTTAAGAATTGCTTTTCTCACTTTACTCTAGAAAATAGAAAAAAATATTTTATAGCTGAAAAGAATATCATTGTTCTCACACATAGATCATTTTTAAAAATTCAACAAGTTTAAATAAAATGAGAAATATTTTATATTATGCATCCCCCTTTTGTACCCTAAACTTCAGATATAACAAATTTCTACTTAAGTCAAATAAGCAAAACTGTCATATTATGCCAAGTTCAGCGTTAGATTTCTGAAAAAATACTATGCAAAGATACTGTTCATACATTTAAGTAAGGATTAAAATTTAAAAAATTTAAAAAATTAAAAAATGGAAAAAATTCAAAAAGGAAAAAAGTGAACAATATTTATGATTTTTCGAACCTCAAAATTGGTTGGTATAACATATTCAATGCCCAGCAACTGATTTAAATCTTCGATGCTAATACGCTCTTTTGTCCCTAGCAAATTTTTAATTGCAAACATCAGCGTAGAATTATTGCTCATCTTGTCTATACTCAGTAAGTTGGTCAAAACCTATCAATAAAGAAATTAGTAATAATGGTTAAAAATAAACCAAAAAAGTTAATGATTTCACAGTTTCAATGTTCCAGGTTGATACAAATTTTAAAAAATTGAATAATAAGTATACAATAATTTTACAAAAAATGAGCAATATGTAAACAAATATATACATTATGAAAATTTGAGCTTACATATATATATATATAAAGTTTATGCGAGTTCACATATGTAAATATTTAACATGCTATTTAGTATCATTTTTCATTCAATATTTTTTTAAGATCTAAATAAAATTTAAAATTCATTAAAAGGAATATACTTACATGAACAACCTTATCTGTATTTATATATTCATTACTGTCTTCATCCAAAGATTGAATAGCTCTTTGTACATCCATTTTTTTCGATTTCAACGTTCCCATCAAACTTTTCATTACATCAGGCTTTCTATCAATTAATGAATGTGTCTGACAAAAAAAATAGGTTGGATAATTTCTTTGCTATTACAAAATTATACGCGTACGCCAATATTCATATAAACATATATGTATAATCATATACATAACGAGAGATATATGCATAAATATCCACTTGAATCTAGGCATAATTTAACATACTCAAATTTGTGGCATGAAAAAAATATATATGTGTGTCTTACCTGTCTGCAACGCACCCATAGAATAAATTGCTGGATAGATATACTATCATTCTTTTCTCTGTGACTAATTCTGAACAGTCTACTTAAAATGAAAGCTGAATATTCTGGTTGAATATCCTATAAAATCAAAAATTATATGTATATATTTGAAAAAGTACTTTTCCAATTAAAGCAGGATTATTTAAGTCCATACATGAATATAAACATATATATATATATATATTCAGAATACATTACTATAGCATAAAAAGTAGGTGTAGCCATTTGAATATTCATATGTAAAATTTTATATTAAAAAAAATCTCAAAAGAAAAAATATCTTACATATAGTCATGTGCTCTGCAATTAAATATATATAAATGTACTTACACTGAAAGCTTGCATTTCTTGCAAAGCATACTGAAGATTGTCCAATGTAAGATATAACTGCGTATTGTTTAAATTCCGACTTGAATACTTGTCTAGCACATTCACTAAATATCCGCCCTTTTGTTCAAATTTGGTAATCCTGCATAAATGAATCGAAATATTAAAGCTTTTTGAAAATACTATGATTATTTGAGTATCAAGTATGCCTACATACATACATACATTGATATTTGATGATGGCTAAATATATGAAAAGAATTCACTTATAATCCTCTAAATATATATATATATATATATATATATATATATATATATTCATATCGAACAGTGGATGGGACTTGCCAAGATATTGCCAGGCACAACTATCTGTATATTAGTTTATATTCATGCAGACAAAAGTAGTATAGTATTCAGTGTACTTGCCATTATATAAACATGTAATTACAGAAATTCTAGATCAATGGCATTTAAGTTGGAGCCTAAAATTATAAAAAAATATCTATTGCACTTTTTATTCTCTTTTCGCTGCCTATGCTTCTCTCTACATAGAATATTGTCGACTAATTTCAACAGTGCAAGCAGAACTGTAGGCTAACTGTAAACTGCCATAAAAAAATGTTATTGTTAAATGCTATGATATTTTCAACTTAACATTTCTCACTTGTCAAATTTGATAATTATTTCCTTCAAAATTAGAAATAAACAGGGAATATATAGAATAAAGCACTAATCAACGAAAGCTGATTTGAAAGGGCAAAGACAGACTTTCATGACTTTTTCAGCTCATACTATGTTTATTTTGTTGAAATGTCACATTTCAGAGTAATTTCTTTAAGATTATCATATAGTTGCCTCTACTACAGTTTTGCTGCTAAAGCAGTATGTATTTAAACAGGTAATACGATAATCTCACCCTGCGATTAACAATGATTCTAATTTTGGTATAGATGGAACGTCTAACAACGACATAAGTCGACCACCATAAATAACTCTGCCCCGCTCCGGTGCTCTGAATCTCCTCACCTAAGCATACGAAGAAGAAACAACATGAAATTGTTACGTTAACTTATTCTGTAACTGCATACATATTTAAATAATGGCTAGGATACTGGACTGTATACTATACTAGTCTGCATCAATATAAACAATGTAAAACTAGTCATGGCTAGTTTTACACTCACCAGAAGCATAAGTTCATCGTATCCAATACAATCGTCATTGCATGCATCATTCTTATAAGATGCGCAGTGATTGCTTATTACAGCATACTTATCTGCTTCTTTCAAGTATCGCATCAACTCTGGATTGGATTCAGAAAGTGGCTTAGCTCGAATACGATGTCGAGGACCATGATTTACTTTCGTTCCTAATGCCGCTTCTAAATACAATAAACAAGAATTTTGAATCTTCGTTAGTATATTTGTAATCATATATTTCAGTTTTCAATTTATTTAAACTTACAAAAGAGAATGCAATAAACATTTTACTATACTCTTTTTATATTTAACAATTCATATGAACCAGTACAATACTTTTGTATCTATAAAATTTCAACATGATTATATATAAATATATTTAAAAAGCTTCAATGAGCAAGCGCAATGCTTAAAATGAGTATATGTATAGTTTTTATAAACATATGCAGATTATCAGTTTTCACTGAATATAAGCCCCATTGAGTTGTATTCGAATAGTATCATAAATAATGGTTGTACTCAAATAGTATCCTATGAGAGTTATACTTGAATAAAAAAACAGAAATAAAATATACCTGTGTAACATAATGCTGAAAGGTTATACGCCGATTGAAGAGGTATAATTCGAACAATAGAATTATTTTATCCAAGGATGGTTTAGTTATAATTCCTAAATTACATTTATACATAGATTTATTTTACCTCTTGCTCTTGTTCGCCATTGCATTATATCTTTGCTCAAGTTAATAGATGGCTGACTTGTGACGGTGAGATTTTTTGATTGGCCGCTGCCAATCTATCAAATACAAATACTATATTATAAAGTAAAAATCAAAAATCATATAACGTTTTAAAAAGACACAAGCCGTATTTAGTATCATGGTGAAAATACAAACTAACATCAAACTTGAGAGAACAAATTGATCTAAAATTAGATTACAAATTTTAGAGTGTTATGGTTAGTTTTTGATGGTACACGAATATACTACAAAGCCTTTGTTTGCTGTTGGATAACTGGAGTGTCCAATTTATTCCGTGAGGTATCAAGTCTTATCAAGTATTCAAAAAAGGGGTACCTAAAGTAGAAGATCTTAATATGAACTGGTATATTATGAGCAATGTTCGATAGTACACAAGCTAAATCAAATTTTATAATATATAGCTGTTTATATTGATACAGACTAGTATAGTATACAATTTGGAATGCAAGAAATTATTTGAATACATAGTTGGAGAATGAGCTTCTGGAACAATACTCAAGTCAAAATATTTACTTCAATATATCACATCACACTAAAAATTTCTTTTCTCCAAGCAGTTGCTCTGTATTTTAAAGTTTATTATCAGGTATTCATAGCAATGTAATAATATGTATATATAGTAACTCTAAGATATATCAAAACTCACTATAATTAAGGTTTGTTTTCAACAAATAACAAAAAATCGTGCTATGCCCTATTCAGCGTCAAATTGTCAGATATAATAATATTGAGCATAACAAATGAATTTGTCAGCCCTAACAAATTTTATACATAAAATTTGCTGTTTACATATAGAGGTATTATTTACCTCCCCATAGTTCGAAATGAGTATCTGAACAATGCCTACAACTCTTCCATCTTGAATTGCATTAGGACTTATTACAACTCCGGCATAGGCAGCTGAGTCATCACCACATAATCCGCAAGGTGTAATCACCTAACAAATCAATTAATTTGAAAAGAGGAAAATTAGATGAAAAATGAAATATCATCAGAAGCTACTACATTTTATAAGCAAATTTGAAAACATGCAAGCAAAGAATATGAACATATTTTGATATCAGCTATAGCTTTAAATTGGATTAAAATTTGGAAGTATCCCAATTTGTAGGGTTAATCCACAAAGTGTATTTAAAAATACTTGAATTGATTCTCTTTGAGTAGCTTAGTGAGTAGTCATGAAAATGTATGCAGTATTTAATCAATTATTATTGTCACTGTTCCAATGTTTATGCATTATTACGTTACAAATAAAGAATGCATTGTAAATATTCAACAAACTTATGATATTTTTCAATAATTTGTAAAAACATTAGAGACAAAATAACAATCCAAATTTGTATTGGCAAGTCTTTAATTCAATATATATATATTCTTATCAACACTCAGTTGAATGTACATTTTGATATACATTTCCCTTTTCTATATATACCCATATGTTTCATATACAGCAAAATTGTTATATGCTATGATGACTCATAAAAGGTTGTATCAAAACTAAAATGAACAATATGAACCTCATATTCAGCAGCTCTTTTAAATACTTTGGTCCCTTGTCGAAGTATGGTTTGCAATGGTACTGTAATAGTTCCTATAAGCATTAACCCTTCACCATCCCAGACATCGATAAATAGCGACTTTGATGACATGTATCGTAAGAAATCATTTGCCTCAAAGTTCTGAAATACGTACAGAAAATAATTATTTATTCATCAAATTCATGTATACCTTAGTATCAGTACGTACAAAAGCAAAATCTCTCATTTTTTCCGTCTATTGGAATTTCCCATATTTCTGTCTATAAGTGAATTCAATATGAAAAACTTATGGAAGATATATACTTGAACATTTGAATGCAGGGCAAATATAGTACCAAAAAGACTTGAATACAAAAAATGATTTATTTTAAAAGTACGTGATAAAATAGAATACCAGTTGACTTAAGTCTGTACTCAATACATTTAGCCAAATTAATTTCAGTCATCATTAGTCATGCAAAAATTAAAATGTATCGGACAAACTAAAATTACATAGGAACATGTTGAAATCTATACCTGCATGTAGGACAAGTCTACACAATGTTTGATAATAGTAGTCGGGACATTACATCCATTACTCTCCCTTTTAACTAGTATATTAGCTGTTGTATCTTCTTTATTCGATGCATCAAGTAGTATTATTTTTTCTGTATTAGTTGGCTTGCACGTATAAAATCTAAGAAATATATACATATATAGATAAAAATCTATTGGAAATATTTTAATTAAAAAAGTCAATATTTTTTGCAATTGATGTGTAGGAGAGATTGCTAAATTACTTCAAGCCGTTTTTATACTTGCACAAATTATTCTGAAATTTGACTTTTCCAAAAATTTAACTCACAATGAACTGATAAGCCATTTAAGCATATATATGTAATTATATTCTTAGAAATGCTTTTTCATAAGTGGCTTTAAAAGTCTTCTACACATTCACAGACTACTAGAAAAATATTCTGGATAGAGAAACAATAAGAATTTTGATAAAATTATATAAACCAAAAATATCAGCGTAGATTATTCTTCAAGTAATATTAACATATTGCGTAATAGCAGTAAACATGAACATCTACAACAAAACACACAGATTAAGTTTAAAAAATTTACGAAAAAACTAAAAAAAAAAAAAAATTCATTTTCGCCTTAAAATTGTTTAATTCTCTAGTTGCATTGGATAAATAACATTTGTTCATTCATATGTTTTTTAAATCCTTCTATAATATTAAATTCATTATGACTCACTGATAAGAAAATTGCAACGAAGAAGGTATGGACATCCCTGATTGCGGTGTTCGAAACCCAATGAATTGAAAAAAAACATCATTACATTTTAGTGGATCAGAAAGCTCTTTCTTGAAATCAATACTTTTTGATTCTCTCTGAAAATATAAAAAATTTACGTAAGTATGAAGATATAGTCAATTTTATGTACTTCACCATATTGCACACCGTTCACAAATTACATACTGTTTTAATATAAAGTAAAAGAAGTTATATATAACAATTCATGGACATTAATTATTAACAATAAATGAATTTTTAATATGCACTATAGCAGGTGAATATGATAAATATGCGTTCATGTGTGCAGAATAATATGCATACATACATATAAGTAATAGCAGACTGATAATATTTGAATAATTATATATGCATATATGCATAAGCAATAATGATGTTCAAGATCCTTTTTATGGAAAAATACTCACGCTTATGTGCACATGTATCTAACTCAAAATTTATTGAAGTATTACTATTTAAATCTTCAGCCATATGTACATGTAATGCTGATATTTTTTTAGCCTTCTGAAAATTAAATATGTACAATGCTTTTATATGAAAATACATGAAGTTACAAATATTTATGGATACATTCATATGCATACATTTAAAACCTTGGTGGAATCTTCAAATATATCAGAATATCCAAACTGACTTAATCTAGTCATTGATGCCCTAGATAAGTCATGACCGCATTGATTTCTAGACCCCGGTCTAATTATCACAGCTGCTGATGAATAATCTGTCAAAACTACTTTACCAACCTTTCAATAAAAGAAAACGTCAGGAAAATAAAAAGTATTAATATTAAATATTCTTGTACAATTGAAAAGGATTTTTTAATTTATAAACGACAGCAATGACTAGAAATATAAGTTTTATACTCATCCAATTATATAAAAATGACTTTAAAATGCTCAACATAACTTCATGTAATTTACAAAAATTATGTTGATATAGTGCTTATATTTATAGCAGAACTTACAATGTTCAAAAATTTATAATCAAAGTTTTGAGCTATTTCATATTCTAAATATTAGTCGTATACAAATAGTATTTTCCATGTATTCATCATATCTTTAATATGCAATTAAAAATTATTTCCTTAAATTTTATTTATATTAAAAATTTGTACCTTCTTAGAACTCTTCTCTTGAGGTAAAATCTTGGAGTCAGAATCAGAAGAAATTTGATTTGAAATCATCTTCTTTTTACTTGTACTTTTATTTTTTTTGGGTGGCAATGATGATGACAACGATGATGACGACAACGATGACGATGACAACGATGACGATGACAACGATGACAATGATGACGACGCTAAAAAAGTAGAGAATAAAGTTTAAATATAATGAATTTACATTGAGCAAATTTTAATATATAGCAAATAAACAAAAAAGTCATATTCCAAGTTGAGTTTCAGATTTTCTAGGGTAATGAATTTTAGGCATAATGAATTATACTGATGGTCCCCACAGATTCATTATACGCAAAGTTTACTATAGATGTATACACGTTGTATACGAATAAATTCAATGAATAGAAGTCATAAATAATAATAAAGTACTATTATTCAAGCTTACTAAAATAAAATATGACATAATTAAAAGTTTTTTTTACTCGCTTAAATAAAAATATCAACTTTCATACAAATGAATATCAAATTTCTCTATTAATCTTAAATATGTATACATGCATACATTCACAAGTCAAACAAATAGATAAAGAACTTTTGTGCTTATTTACAAATTTGCATATAAATATTAAATTCATGAAATACAAATACTTCAACTAAAATCAAACAAGCAATTTGTAAGTTAATAAAATAATATAAATATATATATATATCAAAATACTGGACATCTACTTCAATGAAAGTGCAGCAACAAGGTTACAAGTAAACAAAAAAAGTCTATATACAGATATGCATGCTATATAATATATACTTCATAAGTAATCTTACATTCTTTTATAACAGCTTTCTTCTGCTTTAAAGATACAGCATGTTTCGGTAATTTTTTTACCCATTTATGCCTCTTTTTAATGGACATTTTTTCTTTAATACTATATTTCGGTCGCAGAGTAGATGTTTTTTCCACTTTATTCACGGACTCAATAGTGGTAGGCTCCCTAGAAGACTCATTTTTTAGGTCATCATCTTTACTGCTATTAGTAATTGCAGAACTAAGAAACAATGAGAATATGATAAATGAGTCAGAGATATTGTGTTCTAATTCGATTTTCTATAGAATCCTATATAAATAAATTTTTACTTGTCCAAAAGATGTATTTCACCTTACGAGTTCACTAAAATTATATAAACATTGAACAAAAAAAGTCACATCATGTCTAAGTTCAGCTTCAGACTTTCAGATATAAGAAATGAATTTGGCAGTCCCACCAAATTTATTTTATCCTAAGTTTGCTATGTATACATCGAGTACCTAAAGAATCTCATGAAAGATGAATATCGGATAGAGAAAGCATAGCAGGACAGCAAGACATGCAATATCATAAAAAGAGAGTGGTACCATTTTTTAAGAGGTTTACTTTTGATATAATGTTGATAAATTTTTATACAGGTCAAGGTGACAGTTCAGTTTGACTTTTATTTGGATTGTATCATTGAATATATACTAAAATGTTACGACTTATTAAAAGTCTGTTAGGGAAAATGCAAAAAAAAACTTAATATGAATTAATTTGAAAAGTATACCTTGAATCTGTATCAAAATCAGTAATATGCAAACTAGCAACATCTAAAAGACTTTCTTCCTCGTCTAATGGAGTTTCATCCTGTTATTAGAAAATGGTGATATTTTCAACAATTATTCGATATTCATTGAATCTTAAAATTCATAAAACATGAATGTACACATATACGTTAAAATCATTCAATAAACGGTAATTAAATAAAAAATGTAATTTAAGAATGTACATACGCTCATGCTTATAACAGTGAATGCAAAAATTTAAAGAATAGATTAATATAAGTACATTGAATAAAAAATTTGTAAATAATCACAGTAATATATATATAAATAAAACATGTTGAAATTTCAAAAATATATATTTACAAGTATTTTGAAACATTAAATTTACCTCTATGAGATTTCCATTTGAATCATGACACTTTAAATTGAAATATAAGTAATTTTTTTCTCTTCCATTTTCATCGCTGAAAAATTCATCGTCTTTAGGGTTAAATATAGAGCTGGAAGTGACAAATTTCACATGATTATCCACTTTTAATGGTATTGTAAACCCACCTACATAACAAAAAATATATTTATCAATATCAGATAGAGAATAATGATTGATTTTGTATATGAAAATTTCACCACTTTAGAAAAGAGTAACAGATAAAAAAATCCTGTTGCATGTATTTATGAGGATTTTTATGGTTTATACAGCTCAATTTCATGATAGTACACTAGATATGCCTAGTTTTATAATACATTGATTTCTACTGAAGAATACTAGGGTAGTGTAAAATTCAGTATACTAGCCATTATTGGATATATATAAATATATACATATATAGTTTTTGAATATATTGCTAGAATATGACTGACTCAAATTAATGTATAGTAAAAACTATAATATCAATATGAATATTTTCTTTGCTGTATTCATAAGACTTTCAAAGTAAACCACATGAACATTTCATAATGCATTGCAACAGCTTTAACAATGACAACTACATATAAATGCAATTGCAAAATGATGTAATATATTACTGCAAATCAACATGAGTGAAATGTGTCTATTTGCACTCACCTAATGTATTCGATAGTGGTATGTTTCTCAGATGAAGACGCTTTCCATCAAAAGGTACAAAGGATTGCATACAGATAAGAACAGGCATGGTGAAGGACTTTTGAGCAAGAGTAGTCTATTTCATAAAGAGAATATAAAATGAAATAAACATTGGTTTATAATTTATACAATTGAATGAATAAGAATTATTGACATGAAACTAAAGCTTATTAATGTATAACTTGATTAGACATAGTTTTTTATAAAGTAAAAATGTAAAATCAATAATTCTATTTTAAATAAAATATGTATGGATTTCCCGGAGTAGAAAGTGTAGTTTAATTTTATTGAATAGTGTCATTTACATTAATTCAATTCAGCATATCAATATTTCTTAATGAAATAAAGTCACATAGCGTTGTAAGTTTTTATATAATCCTCACTTGAACACTGAATCAGTAATAATAAGCTTGTGTCGGCATAGCTAACATAATAACTTCTCTTAACGCAAAGTTCTAGAGAAAAATTCAATGATATGTAAGCCTTATGATAACTTATCTACAATTCAATTAGATTGCTACTACCAATACAACAAAAAAGACGCTATATAGATAGAAAAAGAAGATACAAAGATAACCATTTTTTACATTTGGAGGTACATTCAGATTAAAATAAGTTGACTTTAAACATGCTGAGCCATTTGATACAGCACTGAATAAGGAGAAAATGAAAATATCTTACTTGCAGTAAACTCTCCTTGTCAAGTCCGAGCTGTGTGGAAGATTTAAAATTTGATGTGTTGAAGTCTTTGGATTTCATTCGAACGGTATACTCAATAAGGAGTAGGAGTGAGACTAATGGGTGCTTTACATATCCTTCTGCGTACAAACTTTAAAAATGCACAAAAAATATAGTATTTGCTTGATTTATATTAGCTTGCATTAGAAATCAATACAAAAGATATATATATATATATATTAGCAACTTTGAGCAATTTTGACTTAAGCACTTTAATGTGTACATCTAAGTGCATTAACAGAAAGTGAAATGCATTTGGTAGTATGCATGCACATTTGCATGATTTGATAAAACTTACATAAAATCATTCATACCAATTATATTTATTTACATAGGTACATGCAAATACATTCTTAGATATATGCATTAATAGAGGCATATATACTTACTTTTTTATATGCACATATATATGTATTTAATCATGGAAAAGGTTATAGGTTAAGTTTAACCTACATGCATACATACATACAGTCAGAAGTTTTAGCAAAAAATGAAATAAATAGACATAAATAAATAACATAATTTCATGAAACTGTATGCTCTACCTGCTCGTGTTTTCAGCCAAAATAAGCTCATTCTCATTCTCATCGTTTTCTATCAAATTAGCTTCGCTCCATGTATTGCTTTCATTAGAAATCAATGTATGACCATTATGAAATCCTAATTTAATCTTTCTATCAACAATTTTTGCTCGAGTAATTCCACTTTTATTAAAACGTACTACCTTCATTTTAGAAAAACATACAAATAATTAAATATAGAGAGATATAACAAAATGCATATTCTTCACAAAAATTGAACTCATTATTGCAAATGTAAAAAAGCAATTTTTATATTAAATCTATTTTTAAATAATAAAAATGTAGTAAATAAATAATCCACAAAAGAATGTCACCTCTTGCTTAGAATTTGAGAATCTTCCTAAGATTTTATTGGCAGTAACTGCATGAACAACCTAATATATACCAACAAAAAGTTAAATAAATATATTAATTGGCATCCAGAAAAAAAATTCATCTCATTTATAGATTCAAGTAATAGCAAATACATATAAAATTTTTATATTTTTTATGCATTCAAATTATTAATGTAGATTTTGTGTGATTTTTGAAAAATTCAACATTATACCCATATTCACGCGCATTTATATATATATATATATATATTAAAAGAGTATTAACTTGGAATCCTACTTTATATAAAAGAAAAATGCAACAAGATCAGAATACATCATAATGTAAACATACATTGCATCGACATATGAATGAAATCTATTCAAACACAGCACAATGAGTACTATATGGGCACATCATTGAGAATTCAAATAAATTGAAAATGCCTCATAAAAAAGAATAGAATATAAATTGAATAATGAAAAATGACTAACCTCAGAGTCAGGAGTTTCGTCTTTAAGAGTATATAATAGAATATTTTCAAACTCTAAGCGATCATCGAATACAATCTTTATATTTTCGAGTACTATGACATTAGTGGGGCATAAACTTGGTTTTCTAGGTAGAATATTTCTCAATACACCTGTAAGCACAAGTGCATATATTAAAACTATGATTTAAAAGGAAGTTATAGAATTTGTCTATTACGTAAAATAACGTATCATCTGAAAAAAACTTTTATTTTATCAAATTTGACACCAATCAAATTTTGTCTTATCCAAAAATCTCACACTAAGTTTGGCACAATATTGCTCTTTGCCTTTTCATTACATATGGAGGTTTGTTTAAAAAAATCAAATTTGGCTTATGAATTCATTTTAGGAATAAAAAGGTAAGAAATTACAACATTGAATATGAGACAATCAGCGAAATAGAGTAGAAATCAAAAGAAAAAATGCATTTATAACTGATCTAAGCTCAAATTTGAAGTTATTTTCTCGTCATTCAAAAATAAAACTGTGCTGCATACATGTATTTTTGCTGTATATTTGTATGTAAATATGTACATATATTTGTATGTATACAACTATGCATATTTAAATGTATGCATATATAGCTATGCATACATGAATTATAGCATATGCATTATTATTCGTTTATCTTCCAGAGACATTTTGATAGTCTGTGAAACATTAATTTTTATATGGAAAATAAAAAGAGCATAGAAACATAAAAAAATTGAATTTACACCTGATTTTCGTCCAGTAGTTTCTTCCAACTCAAATCCAATAAATGGCCCTATGACCTGCATCAATAAATCATATCACAATTTCATTTAATTAGTAAAAAATATATGTATGAATGCTGGATTCTGTATGCATACATTATCTGCACGTAAATTATAAAGGGCAAAAAATTTATTAAAAATATGAAAGGCAACAAGATTTGAAAAAAATATTGAAAACTAATAATCTACAATAGAAAAAGTTTTATTCATTGTCACAATACCCTCTAAGCAGTATCTGACTAATTTTGCAATATAAAAAATATCTTCTTATATTTATTACCTCTTTATTACTCTCTTCAATCAGACTTTTTTTCTTGTTAATGGTTTCATCGCAATATCCAGCCAATACTTTCAGACGTCTTTCCTAAAAATTCATTTGAAAATTGATACATAAATTTGGATTTAAGTGCTAAGACTAGCTATTGATTGAGCATTAAAAGATGAAGACAGCAGAGAGATGATAGCAAAAGAAAAAGAGATTGTATAGACTGAATAAAAATAACCTGTATCCCTGGAAGAGACTCAGTGGCTCCTATAAATTCATTTTCTCTCAGAAGATGGTGCACAATAAAAAACTTTGGGAAAATCTGAAGTTCATAGCTTAACGTACAACCAGCAATTTCATGTTCATTTAATTTCTGTATTATAAGAAACAGCAAGTAACTATATATATATATAGAAATGCTCAAAAGATTCGATTGGTTAACATGTAAATATATAAAATTGTACTGATGAGCAATTCAGATTATAAATTGCAAATATCAAGGCTTTGAAACTAATTTATTATCTGTATATTCATAAATCTACCTACATGGAACTGCAATATAAAAAAGTTTGAAAAAACGCAATTTCACCTGAAAGTCAGTGGGCTGAAACAATAAAAGATTTCTGGGTGTGCCATCGTAAAAATTGCAATGATTCTCTGATATTGAATCTAAAGGACCATGCATTTGTAAAAAAGTCCAACCACATCCATATCTGTCAATCTTTAAAATTGAATATTGAGCATAGCCATCAAAAATAAAATAAATTCGGATACATATATATCAATATCATAATGCAACGTTAGATTTAGATAATAAACAAAAGAAGTCAATACAATAATATTTAAAATCAAAAACTTCACATTGGATATTCCTCTAGAGCCATGAACAAAAAATACATATAAAACTGTAATTCAATGATGGCAATTAAACTTAACTTTTATATACTAGTCATGTTGGCATCAACATGCACAATAATACACTGTGTGAGGTAGTACATTTACAAAAATTTTAAGAGTAAAAACGAATATGTACATAGTAATAATTTTTACATAAACACATCGGTTTCTTAATTTTCTGAGCACTTGACTGTAATACTAAATAGGATGTAAACACCCATGATCCGTGTATAATGAAAACATAATGAACTTATCATTGTAAAAGGTAAGCAAAGCTGCTATCTGATATAGAACTTGAGGAATAGCTAGTTCAGTTACTCAAATTTCTTATAATTAATATATACCTCTATTCCATTTTTCCGATGCACTTCTATAGCTACTAGTTCTATGACAATGAGGCAATTTGGATCTTCATAATTTGTATACCAGTACACTAAATCCATATGCGTAGTATTCAAATTTTTTGTACCATTTACTTGTTTACCCTGTAAATCAACGTTTTTAATATTGCTATTAATAATTATTGAATTATAGTGTCTTGGATGGCTCCAAAATAGCCTTTTTTGAGAAAAACTCTTTCCAGTACAGATATGATTTCAAGCCAAAGGAGAGATCATATGCAATGACAGAGAAAGTAATTATTTTAAAATTGAACTTGATACATTGCTTTTATTAACTCAATTTTTCAAAAAAGGTTCATATACCCTTATAAGGAAGGTGGAGTGCAAAAAGTCACCGCAACAATAATAGGTACCCATTAAAAAAAATACTAAATTTCATATGGCTTATCATTTAGTCCTGTGGATTTTTATATTACAGTTTGTCGGGGACCCTTTATAGCATATATTTACAAGAAAATTGACTTTATGTGCAACTTTACTAACGATGCACCAAAAATATTATAAGTGCATTAAAAAGGAATCAAATTGCTAGAGAACTAAGGAATAATCCTGGAATGACTGAAAAAAATTAATATATATTAGCCTCAAGATTTAATGACAAGGATGAAATAGTTTATATGGTACCTAAAAAATGAGTTTTTTAAAATTTACTATTATCAGAAGACAGGCAAGGGAGCCAATAAGTTTTATATAAAAAAGGATGCCCAGGTATAAAATCAAAATTTCTTTTGATACCACCAAATATAATTATCATATTGAAAATAAGTTATATTATATTGCTACTCACCATTTCACATTGAATCAAAGATCCTTGCGATGTGTTTCCATAAAATCGTTTTGATCCCGCATGATAAAAACTAATGTATAGTGTAAGTTTCAATATAGATTTGTTACTGCACACTCTTTCATGAAGAACAGGAGATATAGGCCAATTTTTTACTCGATGTAAACATAAACTGTACGAAACTGGTTTGTTATGCTTTGCTAATCTAGGAAGATTTCCTGTGACATCATCAAGTAGTGTATACGATTTCTTTTTGCTGTATGTACTCCAAATCTGTGCTCGCATGTTTGCCTTGATGCTTAAAAGATGAAAACACACAACTTAAAAAGAAAAATACTGAAACATAAACAAACGAATGCCATGTTAAGTAAAGGCTAAAGAACATAATGTGCATCTAGAAAAGGAAACTTCAATAGTATTAAAGTATATGAAAAATATTCAAACTGAAGAGAGTTATTTGAACATATTTAGTACATAGAATTTATTTATGGGAATAAAAAGTCATTTTCCTACTATATACATGTACATTTCAAATTTTGTGGGCCTAATAAACAAGGAAAACATAAAAATCATAGAATTGTATTATAGAAAAATCAATTACATATGACAGATACTTATAAAATTACGGCATAGATGAATATCTAAATTAAACTTGATATCTACTCCACAAATATTCATGCTTGTAAAAATAAATAAAATCATTGTTAAGACTTTACTTTAAAACCAACCTTGATTTTGTTTCATACAATTTTTCATTCTCACTGGATTTTATCTTGTCAGAACCGAAAAAACCAGAGGAAGTTTTAGCCATAGGACTAAGACTACCAATCCTTCTGGAAAGTCCCAAAGTTCCGCCAAACATTCGAGATTTTAATGAGCCTCTTGGACTTGAATTACTCAACAAATCTACATCTTTTGACTTGGTAAATTCAAAAACAATAGACATATTTAAAATTTGTGCAAGGAAAACTGGTTTTAATTTAGCTCTGCACTCAAAAGAATTTTAGTGCAAGTACAATTCATAATAGAAAATATATGAATTGACACGCATTAGGTAAAAATAGGAACAATAAATAACTCTAATCATGATTCATTTGACTTATTGCTAACATAGTGATTTAAGTACTTATTGGCTTAAAATTTATGTGCACAAGTTTTGGAGTGCATGATTCATTTTTGGGTGAAACTGTAAATTAATATGCCTCTAAAAAGGATTTGAATCAATATATCACAAATAATAGTGGATTTTAAAGAAGGAAACATACTCTCATGACTTCTCAGCTCATCATTAATAAAGTGATTTTATCACAATGTCAAATTGTAGAATAACATCTCAGAAGTAAAAAAAAATTGTGGTCAATTCTACTCTTTCGCTGTTTTTCAGGTGTTTTATGTTTTAAGTTCAGCAGTATTTTTATAAAATAGCAAACATTTAAGTAAGCATATGTGATACCATCAACAATGCTTATTGCATTCATCACTGATGTAGCGCAAAAAAAGTTTTTAAATGTTAAACAATTCTTAACAGATATTTGCGCTATTAAAATATTTACACCTGTCTTTTTCGAGCACTATTCTTTTTAGTGGTTTTAGCTTTGGTAGCGCCACTCGAATTACTCTTCTCCTTTTTGATCTTAGTTTTTGTATTCAGCTCACTTGAATCATTACTATCTTCGTTGTCAAATATATTCTCCAATGTTAACTTTGCAGGCTTCATTGCCGTTTTCATACTTCACGGAATTCACTCTGATAGAATCAATCTTGTAACTACTGTAAATGCACGAATACCTATTTACTCTATGTTTTGACTAGTTTATGCTATTGAATCTTTTAATTCCAGAATTGAAACATCTTCCTAACCGTCAACAGTTCCATTCTCATTAGACTATTATCACAACTCTCAAAAATTTCGACGACTCTGCAGTGGAACTTTGTTCCGTCGCAGAAAAATGAATGTTTACAAAATTTTAAGTTTCATCACAATCATGTAGTTTGCGTATATTTTGTTTGTGGGGCATAGAAACAACTAGGCAATTCAGGCCTAAGTAGAAACTAACCCACCTACATGTTGGTATGGAGCAGCTATCGATAGAGAAAAGGATAATCCTGTACTCTCGTCAAAGTGACAAACTTGCCCATCATGCAAGGGCCTTGTGCTATCATGGTGGAACAAATTCATGCCAAATCAAGTTGTACTTACATTAAAGTGCATAAGCATTCATTTTCTTGTTAAAATTGCCTGTTAAATAAATTATGCAATAGAGTTTCTTGAGTGAGATTTTTTGTGATCACCAGTAGTTATTCATATTCACTGCACATAGCAAACAAAACCTGTATCTTAACTAGAAACGCAAATCATACTTTTTTACATTGCTAAAATTTTCCATGTTATAGGTTTTTTCTCGGCAATATATCATGGCAATGATGATATGAATCAACTATAATAACAATAATCTTTAATAAACCACAAATCTCAGCAAATGCTCAATTATTGCTACTGAATACAGAGCAATTTCAGTAAAAAAAATTTGATTGAAGTTTCCAATGATAAAGAAAGAAGTCTACCACCAGAAAAAATTAATGAATTGCAGATGAAAATGCTTCAGGTAGAAAAGCTTCAGTATAAATAATATATTTTCTTGTGATAAATGGTGATTTAGAAAGTAGAGTCTTCAAAACATTTTTTAGAAAATTCCGTTTGGATTTTTCTGGACACAACTTAGAATTTCATTATATGCTTGAAAAATATTTTCTATGGAAATTTCAATAGCAGTGCTATTTTAATAAAATTTCAATTTCTTTGTTATGGTTACCTATCTTGCTTGAATAAAGTATAAAAACTATTACTGTTAGGTTTAAATTTTAAAGTACATGTTGCAATTAATAATGATACAACTAAGAATTACACTTGATTGGAAACAAGCACTCCAAATTATGACAGGGTGACTTGTGACAGCAAACTTTTGTATTTCAAATAGCATATATGCTTGTATCAAAATACTACTACTACTACCTATGCAGTTTGGTTCCAGTTCATGAATGTTATCCAAAGAATCTTTTCGTCTCACCACTCTGCGTTTATGTGTGTGTCCCAAATGACTTCGGTTATATTTGCTGAATTGATGTAATATTGCTGTATTTCTTGGACAATTAGCTCAAAGCAGCAAAGGTGCTCATAGTCAAGTTATTACTGCTGCAGTACCTAAGAGTAGTCAATTACTTCGTACCTAGTTTTACTTTCACTCAATGGACTCCTGCTAACTGGAGCACACATTGAAATATTTTTAAGCCGATCAATGACACTGATACATTTCAGCTAAAAGGTAAGCTGGAATTATCTGGATTTTACGGTTTCAAAGTCTATTGCATATTGTAACGCCCAGCCTGAATTTTAAGAAAGCTTTAAATCACGCACTATGCGACTATTAAGACAGCTATATTGATTCCATTATACAAGCGCTTAGAGCAATAATTACCAAGTTAAACGTAAAACCACTTTAAGTTCTTCATTTTACGAAAGTGAGAATCTTGGTGCGTGCCAGCTTTGCACCATATAATTCTTAAGTTACTTTGTAAAAAGTAATTAGAAACTTATTCAAGTACATTGTGTTGAATTTTTGGTAATTCAAGTTAAATTTAAAGTAGGTACGGTTGTTTTTGACTTTACAGTGCCTTGTAAAAGACTTTAACTTTGTATGCAGGTTTCTTTTTAATGTCTTCATCACAAAGTACCTCTGACGTTCAGGTACGACAAATGTTAATCAAGCTGGTTTCAAGTCTTACCCATTTGAATAGCTATTCTCTGTTTTGAACGATTTACGAAATGGGAATTAATTTGAGGAAATTGTACTGACATATCCTACGAGTAAATCTTAAAATTCATTTTGTGATCTTACGTTGATATATTCTAAAGATGCATGGGTAAATACATTTTTTTATGCGTTGCATATAAAAGTTGAAATTATAGTAGTCGCATACATAAAACCATGAATTAGTACTTTGGTTTTCTATTCAAAGCTGTAAGATGACCTATTTGGTCAAAATTTTATATATCCCCTTAGCCTTGAATCTTTTGAAAGTTAAATGTATTTCACTAACCTTTTAGTGTTTTTTTCTCTCAGGTAGACCTGCAGGCCTACCTCACCAAGCATAGTATCAATGATCTCTTTGTTGAAATTGTTGAGCAGCTTCTTTTCGATAAACCTGAAAATCCAGTGGGCTATATGGTTGAATATCTCATTAAAAACCATCCTGATGAAATTTGCAAACTTTCAAAGGCTTCATCCTCAGAACTATCAAAATTAGCTATCAGAAAAGATTCAAATATGGTCACTCCTGCCGATTTTGTTAGGTATTATATATATATATATATATATATATATATATATATATTGAATTGTGCATGGCACAAATTATTTGGAAGTAAATGGCAAAATGTAGTGCTTAATATTTTAGAAGTTGAATAGGAGATTTGCAGTTTCTAGACTTTCAGAAGCATGATTAACTTTTTTGTCTAGTTCTGTATGAAAAAAATTATTAATATTTCATTTCTTACTTACATTATGCTCTACATCTAGGATCATTACATTAGACTTATATAGGTTAATAGAGATTTAACACGTGCACAAATATTTACATGCTTGGTTTACTATGTTTATATATATATATATATGCATTATTTCTCATTATGATATTAGTTATATTTTTGTTCTAGAACTTCTGTTTCTGATAATGAAACTGAATCGGAGAGTGAAGATGTATATGATGATGCGCTTGTGCCTAATATTCCTACTCCTACTGCCATTAAAGGCGGGTTGCGACGTACTTCTGTGTGTGCTGAACTAGTTGATCCGAATGCGGTTAGTAGAAAGAATTCAGATATTGATATAAAAAGTACATATAACAAACTTGAATTTAAATTTTTACTTTTAGGAAATAAATGTGAAAGTCATAATGTGCCATGCTCAGCTTTGCGTTTTTGTATACAACAAATTTACTTATTGATGTCTACAGATTCATGAAGTCCGATGTTTACAGTATATGGACTGCTCAACAGTTGACAATTTATATGCTAGTGTTTATGCTAGAAAAATTTGGTTTTCAAAGCATTGCAGCTGAATAAGAAAACACTAAAAAGAGGCATATTTTTAATGCAATACTGGAATTCATGAATTAAAGGACAGACATTTTCTTCGTTGGGAAAGAAACATGTGGAAGTTCTTGATGTTTTGAGCTTTTTCCTACCTATCAAAAATTTTGGATTGCTGACATATAGTCTAATATTCTTAAAAATTATACGTTACATAATTTGAAATATAGAAATAGTAAATTCAAGCCAATGAAAAGTTACATTTATATCAGATATTTATATTTTTTATCACTTTTATGCTGAAAACTTGCTTTTTTTAATTTATTTATTTAGGTGCAGCCTGTGCTGTCTAAATATCCTAAGAGCCCAGAGGAAACTACGCACATACTTCAAATGCTTGGAGAGAATCTGTATGAAAAAATTATCAATTTCATTATGCTTTACATTTGTCCATTATACGTGTTCTAATTTTGAAGTTTGAAATGATTTGTATTTTACTACTTGAATTTAATATGCTTTAGATACATTCCAATTGTTGTATATGCAACTAACTAGAATTGTATAACTTCTATTTCAGCATGTTTAAGCATTTAGATCACACACAGACAAACAAAGTATGCGAAGCAATGTTTAGCATAACTAAACAACGTGGAGATATCATTATTAAAGAAGGTTGGATGTATTTTTATATATCAGTGACTATGCTAATAACTACTCAAATTATTAAACAGCGTTTTTTAAGCTAATATTTTTGTAGCTTTTTCAAATACTTTTTAAATGGCCATTTATCAAAAGAGCAATAAATTTGACTCACATTCAAAATTAATATCTTGAGAGAATTCTTTTTTCAAATTTTTGTTCTAGAAAATTAAGCGCTTTTTATTATTTAAATACCATTTTAAAGATATATACGTACTGATTACAGACTGATTTTCATCATATAGTAGGTATCTGACATTTTTCATTTATATTTATTTGAGTGAAATTGACTATGTACATAATTTTTGTATAGGTGAGGATGGCGATAATTTTTATATTATAGATGAAGGCTCTATTGATGTATATATTAATAAAGATTACCAAGAGGTTAAGGTGTGTCATTTATTTTAATGTAATATATGTTCCTTAAAGTAGAAAAGTATTCAAATAGGGTATGCTACTATAGGAAATTTAATTTTTTTTACCATAGTTAAGAATATCTTCATCCTACAGTATTTTTTGTCCTTCTTTGCTAAACTATCGCATGTCATTAAATACATATATTATCATACTCAAAGTTTTCGTGTAAAATGCGAGTAGAAAATTTTCTAGTCTTTTCAATGGTTTTTCCTAGGATGATCATCTTTATTTAATGATTATTTTTATAGAAAATTACACTATTTCTTAATATAAATGTTTACCCTTGTAATTTATAATTCACTAGGTAAAGAGTATGGGCAGAGGGGAGTCATTTGGTGAATTGGCTCTTATGTATAGTACACCACGTTCAGCAACTTGTAAAGCTGCCACGGAAGTACGGCTTTGGGCACTTGATAGAATGTCCTTTAAGGTAGCACCTTGAAAATCACACAAAAAATAACATAAATTTAATTTTTTTCTAATAGAAATAGTGTGCGTTTATGACTTATATCTATTTTATATTCAAAGCCATATTATGCATGAAAAGCTTACAAAAGCAACTGATTGCATAAGCATGTATACATACATCCATACTTTGTATATACATCCCCTTTTTAGGCACTTTATTGTTCCTTTGAAAGGTTCTATGTTCATGGAAGACAAATAAATGTATTGCATTTTTTAGAATGTGTAAATATGAATAGCTTTGCAATTTAGTCTTGAATAGGTCTTAGAATGAAAAGTAAGACAATCCGAACAATATCTTATTCCTATAAAACCTTCTTCAGAAATATTTTCAATATTCTCTTTTTTACTGTTTTTATATTTAAATTTAGGTTATTTTAATGCTTACTACTATCTACCGACGCAATCAGTACAAGTCTTTTCTAAGTAATGTGCCAATATTACACGAGCTGACTGAGTACGAGGTTCGTATTATGTATAAATATTTTTTACCTACTCCTACATGTATCTATAATTTATGTTTTCATCATTCAATGCAGTAGGTATTCTTCACTTTATTTATAAAAGCTTTGGTTTTAATTTTGAATTATATCTATGCATATTTTCTCATATATTTTATCCTCATATTATGCTAGGGAGATTAATTCCATGTTTAATATTATCAACATTTTTGAAGAAATGCATTTGATTCATAATTAATTCTTTAAATGTTTCTTTGTGCAATATGGTGCATATAATTCTTACCACCTAGTAAAATTTTGATCCCAATTCTTTCTGCAAATTAAAGCTTGAATGCTGAATTTTTCAGGTGTTGACTCTCGCTGATTCATTAGTGGAAGAAATTGTAGAAGATGCTACTGTTGTATGTCAACAGGGAGAAGTCGGCGAAGCTTTCTATATCATCAAACAGGTAATACGTATAAAAGTAATTTTTCAACTACAGTGTACAAATAGTTTTGATAAAATAAAATTTAACGTGTAGTACAGGTTTTTTTCTTACTTCAAGTTTTGTACTTAATATCAATAGCATAGATAGCAGTATCGACCAAGTTTATGTTTCTTTGACAAAATTCCGATAACCTTGTTTTGAAGGGTGTGGTTGTATGCAGTCAAACTGATTCGACAGGGGAAACAGTTGAAGTTGCTCGACTTAACAAAGGCCACTATTTTGGAGAGGTGCATACAATTTATATATAATATGCAGAAAAATTTTGATATGGTGAATTTGCTTCTATTGAATTTTCAATTATAGAGAATTATTGAAAAAGACATAATGTACCGAGTTCCACCTCAGATAATTGGATATTGCAAAATTCGGCTACAAAGAATTAATTCTGCAGTCCCGAAAGATTCATTGTATCCGAAGTTTGCTGCACATTGATGTTTCTTTCTATTATGACATGATTCGATTTGTATCTATATGTTCCTTCAGTATGTACATGACTAGTTTTTAATTATTTTATTAACTTCAATTTTTTATCACTCTTCATTCAATGTTATAGTTGGCTTTAATGACATCTAAAGCAAGACAAGCAACGGTAACATCAGTTGGACAAACTTCACTACTAAAACTTGATCGCAAGACATTTCAGCGGATTTTAGGTAAATTTTTTTCTTACATTCGTATATGCATATAAGTTCACTTTACTTTACGTTCCTTTTATACTTGAATATGATGATCAACATTGTGCTTTGATTTCCTTAGGCCGAATGGAAGATATACTGATGCGAAATATGGAGTCTTATCGTAAAATTCAAGCTCAAAATATTTAAAATGTTGTAGAAAGCTTGAGTGAGTATAAATAGAATTCAACTATATATCTGTATATAGATCATTGAAAATAATATAAAACATTGTATATAGCGCATTTTTTTATGATTTGTCAATTTTTCAACAATACCTGTATGTTTTTATTGATGTTGTGTCATTGATGGTTTTCATACACTATGTGCATTGATATTATAAAAAATTCCAGACATATAGTCATTTACTAAGAATAATGTAATATTCTATGTGCAGTGTATTATAGCATTGGTGGTCTCTGTCTTTAATGTAAAAATATAACCAGCTCGAGTGAGAGATAACTGCCAATATAATAAATATGCTAACATTTACCTCGCATCAAACTAAATGTTTTGAAAAGATTCTTTCTAGACTAACTGAATAATAATTATCCTTGTCAATATAAGTATCTCATAATATGTCTGTTGATGACTTTCCATGATAATATTAAATAAATATATTCATGTAGATTTGCAAGGTTGATAATTTTTTTAGTTTGATGTGGCTTAAATAAAGAATATTGAAATAAAGTTTCAATACTTCTATGGTCACAGGGCTCACACCACATGATCTAACACCATTCCTAAGCTTCTGCTGCATCACTTCAACTCCACCCACTTTGGACCCTTTTAATAAAGTAGATAAAATCTGTGTGGTGACCCACAAATCTGCATTACTCAATGCACTCACAGTAACATTATTGTTGGACCAATCATCTCTATATCCTAGTGCCCTGTCATGTCCTGGAATCTTTTGTTCTTTTTGTAAGCACATTTGATAGTGTCACCTTAATAGCTTCAAAAATCCATTGAATTGGAACATTTCCTCATGTCTTTGTCCCCACTACCTTGAACATGCATGTTAGAAGTGCTCCATATCTTCCTATTCGAAATATGTTCAGATTACTTTAATATGAACCCTCTATAGACATGGGCCCAAGTGTATTTGAAGTTGGTACACTCTTCTCATCTCAAGACTAAAGCTTTGAAATTGTGCATTTCAGTTGATAGTATTGGCATAACTCCTTCTTTGCATTTAAAGCAGCACTCATTTTCTAGCTTTATCAAGTTTGATTGTTGGTAAGTATGCTAATCATATTGTCAGGATACTTGCTGGTCCTGCTATCACCTTAAATTGTTATGGTATAACTGCTCGACTATGTTCATTAATGTTTGTCTATGTTTGCCTATATTTTGTCTACACCTCTTTTACCTAATTGTGCCTTTTTTCCCAATTGCGCCTTAAACGTCAAACCCTTTATGTCAACACCTTTGTTGCAATCCTTCATTAAATCCTTTGTTCTACACTACAATTTGCCACATGTCATCTTTCTTATGGCTAATTGGAAATCTCTTGGATTATTTTCTGCAACCAGTTCAACCAACAAAAAATTCACCCAATTTTCATCATGCTTCCTCAAAACTCTCCTTTACCGTCTTCTATTCCACTTCAAACTCCGTTTCAACTAACTAGGTATTATTCCAGAGTTGTCATTAAAACTGCCATTCCGCTTGAATTGGCCTTATTATTAATTACTCCACTTTAATCTACTTTATTTCCGCTGAAGACAATTTCTTAGAATTACTTAAATAGTTCTAGAACTGTCACAAGCTTACCAATGGAAATTGCTACATTTATTTATGAAGCAAAAGATTCAGTGAGATGTAGCGAGATTTGCCAGAAAGCCAATTTTTAAGGCACTTCAAGAGGGTATACCGCAGGAGCTAGTAGGGACATGTTTATTTCTTCAGTCTTGCGCTTTTGTTCACTCTTCAGAAGTTTAATAAAATTTTCATTTAATTAAATCATATTTTTGCTGCTGTTTGCTTGTTCTCTGCAATACATTGGACTTTACCCCTTACATAGCAACTTCATACATAGCAGTACTACTAATATATCATGTCACTGTATCTTCCTTCTTTTATCCAACACATATGTAATAAACTAGATTTAATATAGCAACCGTTTAATATATGTTTGATACTATACTAGTGTTCCTAAACGTTGTATGATTAAAAACAATATTCTTTTTGAAGTAGAGATAAAAAATGTTAAGATGTTATCATTCTCTTTTTTTATTGCATCTATATTGAGTTATAGTTCTATTATTGCTGCTACTTGTATGTATCATTAAAAATATAGCTCCATCACTTAAATAGTGATAGTAAGGATGGCATATCACTCTCCTTGTGTTGATGTTTTTACTTGCTTGCAAAAAATTTAATGCCAAGCATTCAGGCTTTATAAAACTTCCCTGAGCTTTCTAGATGCAGCATTTTTGTTGTTCAAACTGGTCAACATATTTGACTTTCTTCTCTTGACATGTTATGAGTGAAGGAAACTCTTGATAATACTTCCTTTATATATATATATACATATACATGCACATACAGCATATTCTTTATACAAGTTGATTTAGATGCTAGGAATTGGTTCTCAATGTCTACTTATTTGGAATCACTGCTTCTTAATTGCAAGGAAATTTTTAAGCATGGTCTGTCATTGTGGCTATAAACAAGGGCTGTCTTTTGCCTCTTTGGAGTATCTTTTAAGAAAAGACAGCAGTGTTAAGGCTGTCAGTTAATGCACTTGGCTCTTTTTGCTTCATTTTTGGGTACTGAAAGGTTGTGATACAAACTCAGTTATTCTGCATCACCAATTCTTGATTTTGTCCTCCTCTCTTCATAAATTAAAAATTAAACTAACCAAACTTTCCTTATAGCCAGTTGCACTTGCTTTCTAACATTGTAGCAACTGTTTATTCCAGTACATCTTATTGCAGCTTTCAATATCCTACTTTTAGTTCCAACATTAATTTATCATGCACCACAATTCATGGATATATTTCAGATTTTAAAACTTTCAAACTTTGAATCTCATCCACAATCTGAGCAACTTCTCACTTCAAAATAAAAGCCGTAGAAAAGTGATATAAAAGTTAAAATGCAAAAAAAAACTTCCTGGAATTCTACAAATAGGCAAGCAAAAAGGGAAAAACTTTCAACAACATTATTGTACCAGAGTAACTCATTCATGAGAGAATGGTTGTAAACAGTCCTGTAAATTGTTACAATCTAACATCTCACATTAATCTTCTTGTCTCAATGCTCATGCTTTAATGCTGTCAGTCACATCAGTTTTTGCTTTAATATTTGTAATATCTTGGTAGCTCCGGTCTTGATCTATCCAGCAAACCAATGTTGTATGAAACTAGTTTCATATATGGGTAAAGTCTACCCCTAGATCAAAATTTCTCAAGATGTGCCAGTGATTCTGCTATTAGAAATGTAAACTTAAAAATATAAAAGAACTGTGACAGAATGCGTATATTGTCACGTGCCAAATTGTGTTGATAGAAGTAAAATAACTATTAACACAAGAAATATTACCTTCTTGGCATCTATACAGCTTATTCACTAAAACTTTCATTCTTATAATCCATACCAAAACTTTAACATAAATTTTAGAAGCAACTTACTGCAGCTATAAAAATCGAATTAACCCTTAAGGGAGTTAATTCCTAATACCTGCAAAAAACCTGAATAGATGAACTTATCCTAGCAAAGTCAAGCTAAGAAAAAGGTATACAATCTAGACACACAACTTTAAAATAAAAACTTTGCAGCTGAAACTGCATTATCTACTACATTATGTTGCATGATTAAAATGATGAAATATTTTTGAAAAAACCTACAGCATATGCATAATATAAAATTGCCAGTATAAAAGTTGTGCAGCAGTGTTGAACTTGCTGCTTTGAATCTGCTGACCAACTTTTATCTATATTTCATACACTGTTGTACTCTTTTATAACTGATAGAATACTTCAAAATTAGGCCACAATGTTAGTGCAGACCTACATTTTGATGTCTGTGCTACGTAAAATTGTTAAAACACATTTTAAGACATGCAAGGAAATTTAACAAAAAGTAAATAAAAACTGAATGAATGATATTGTATGCCACAAAGTTCCATAGTTACTTCTTTCAAACCCAAAATATGCTAAGTATACAAAAAGCGTTTCAAGTGCCAATTTTATTAATGAGCTCTGATGTCATAAAGAGATTGGTATTAATCTGCTCTGTAACAAAAAAATGTAAGATTGGCTTCAAAAATCTTGTAAAGTATAAATCCCCATGTGTCATGGAGTTTGGCAGTACTAAATTAGTAGGAGTATTAACCAGACAATCATATAAAGCTGCTGATTGCAAGAAAAATGCTGGGTGCTACCAATGAGTAAATCTAGGAAGTACATAAAGAACAAGTATGGATGCAGATACATTGCCAATATGGTTAGAATCAGGAAGTAAACTGAGGGAGTAGAGTTAAAAGTAGCAGAACACTGAAAGAAATAGCTGGCTTGATAGTTAAGCACTAATAGTGCGAGTTAATTGCAGAGGTCAACCTAAGAGTCAAAAAACAACTCAGGTTAAATTACACAAAGTAGTAGAGAGAGCAAGTAGAGATCAGGTTTGTAGCAAGCTCTGCAGTAGTTCAGAGTAAAATAAAATCATTTTAGACTTACAAGGACAATTAAAAATCTGGCTATAGGCATAATCCAAGTTTTGAACTGGGTAAATTTCAGGATGAGTAGAAGATAAAAACATTGAAAAAAATGAAAAGTTAATGAACTTAAAGTACCAGATGCTGAGAGTATACGGAACTGAAATAGTGTTTCTCTGCTTTCTCAGACCAATTTCATATTGGCTGGATCAACTTTCAAGAAGTATTTGGGAAAAATATTTGAAGTTTGGCTAAAGCAGACAAAAATTTAGGAAATCTACATAAAGTTGACTATGCACCAGAAATGCAATATTTTTCAAATATTTACCTAAGATAAAGATTGAGTAAGGTTATTTACATCAGCAATACTGTCAAAAAATTTTAAACTAAAGATTGGCAGTAATTCGTAGACTAAACAGGTCTCTTCCTGAAAAGAAGGCTGACAATATAGAAATACTAGAATATCAATATTTATAGAGCTGTACCAGCTAGAGTTTTTGCCTAATTTCCACCAGCTTGGACCTAGAGGTCTAATAAATTCATAAGAAAAAATAGTTAGAAGTACGCATAGATGTAATGCTCATTGACTGCTGCTGTGTAAGAAATCAAATAGTGTAAAGAACGCGCAAACCAGAAGTCTAAAAACAAACAAGAATCACAAGACGAATGCACGTATAATTACACTATATTAATCTCTGTGCATATGTGTTGCCGAGAATGAATTCTTGCCAACATAAACCAAGAACTTTGAAATGTGACTGCTGTTTGAAATGTAACTGCTGTTTGAAATGTAACTGCTAACGGCGTTAACAAATCAATTCATAACATGCTGCAACTGTGTTGTGGTTAAAAAAACTATAGTAAACACTTTTAAAAGAAATTTTATGTGCAGAGCTATAGAATATCTTGAGAACATCAAGGAAAGAATCAGCTTGTTGCAAATTTTTCAATTTGAAATTGAATGTTTTCTGGATGTCATAAAGATTGTAAAAAAATTTAATGTATGGACCTCTTATGAGAGAAAATTGCATGATCACTTTAAAAAAGATAGCTAGGTCTGGAAATATGTTTTAACAGATGATTAAAAGATTATTCAAATGAATTAACATATTTGTCAAAACCAAGTGTACAAACTATGTGCATAACTCAGATTCTGTAAAAGGAATGAAGTACAAGGCAGATAATGCATGATAGCATATACTGTTTATTAATATCATATGCTGCTGAGATTAAATCTTGACAACAAAGTTAAGGCAAACTATTTGCATACTGGTTGAATCCAAAGGAACTGTCAGGAATGTAAAATACAACATAAACACAAGGAATTTGTGATAGAATATGTATATTATTACATCCTAAATTGTGTTGATGGAAGTGAGATAACTTCATCAACACAACAAAATATCACCTACTGAAACTTGTTCTCATAATCTAAACTGGAACTTGTTCTCATAGTCAGAACTGAAGCTTCAACAAAGCATCAGGAGAAACGTACCGCAGCTACAAAATAGAATTAACTCCCTTAGGGGTTAATTCCTGACAGGAACATAATTGAAAATGCACATATACTCGAATACAAAATATGGCACAATTATCAATTCCTAACAATATTAGAATTTCATGAAAGACTGCAGGGCAATTATCATTAGCACTTCAATTGTACAAAAAACTCAATTTTCAGAAGGCATCAGAGTAGGAAATTCATAATGACAAAATTTTATGTATAGCTTTACATCGATGTACATAGCATGTAGTTGACCACACTTGATGAAAATCGCAAAGGTCAAATAGGGTTTTCTTCCAAAACACTTGATATTAAAAAATTATTCAAATTTAGAAGATGTGTTATTCTGTTCAGAGCTACATTACTAAAGATATTCATGGAAAGGAATTTTTGCAAAATACGTACGTTATCCTGTTTTTTGCCAGATACAATTGCAGTGGAAATTGATTGATTCCTTCGAATGGTATCCGAACTGCATTGATATCGCACAATAACTGTGACATATTGAACCATTATCCGTTTCTGGAATGAAACTAAGAAAACATCACTAACCGTCAATTTTACTGTAAGGGAAACTCTATTTCCAATAATATTAATTGTTAGCCGCCGAAATATTATATAAAACGGATTTTCGCGTCAAGAAATAATCGCTGGTTAAGGCTTATTTCATTCAGGCTCTCCTACGATTTTTTGAATGAGTTGGCAAGTTCGAGTGTACGCAAAATGTAGGCCATTGGTCGATCAGGTAATTTTATTCTCATATTTCAGAGGTTGGGATTTCGAATCAATCGGATCCATAGATACCATGAAATGAATTTTTCAGGAGAAAAATCAAGAAGTTAAACAGATTGTAACAACGGAGTTTGATAAACAATGTGTATCAATAAGAGCTAGCGAGGAAATCCCAATTCGATCGTGGCTGTTTGACAGTTGAGTCGCTATTTATTTACATAATGAACCAATCTGCATGTTGAATTTTCGAAAAACGTCATACCAATGATTTCGAGCTATTACTATGGCGCGTAAAGATTTAGGCTGAAAAATATGAATTGGACTAAAATATTTTCTTCGTGCTATTGATAATTGAAAGCATGCTTCAAAGATAATTTTTTTCCGATTTCCACAGATATAAACTGATTCTAAACCGTGGCTACATTACAAATGTATGCATTGAATCTTTCATATTCGAAGAATCCTTCTCCAATATTAGCGATTTTATTTCCGCCCGTGCTAAAATGCCAGATTTTCAAATAATCTTTTTACTATGAAATTTCGAAACTAAACTCCTTTTGCTACTGTTCTCAGCAACATTAGATGAAAACTGCAGCCAAGAAAGGTGCTATAGACTTACCACCGCAGCTCTTATACCCGATTTCTGTGCTGGGTTCAATACTACAGTGTTTGCTTATGGGCAGACTGCAAGTGGAAAGACTCACACAATGTTTGGGAATTCAAAAGAAAATGATTTAGGAATTGCACCGCGAGTTTTTCAGGATGTTTTTAAGCATATTTTGTTGGAGACTGAAGAAAATGAAACAACACAGAAAAAAGTTCAAATTCGTGTATTTCTAAGCTGCTTGGAAATATACAAAGAGGAAATAAGAGATTTGCTCCAGACAGATGCAAAAGTATGTATAAAAATTCTCTTTGAATACAATTATTTTCCAATTTTTATTAGTTCTATTTACATATTTGTTTTTGCCAGCATTAAACTATATACCTAACAATGTTGATATTATTTTGGCATATAAATTATTAGGAGTTACAACTGCGGGAAGAGGATGGAGAAATAGTAGTTCATGGGGCTACTTTTCATGAGGTTTGTATAATTTTGTACACAAAAATAAATATCAAATATATGAACATTTTAAAATATTCTTATGCATGATCCCTGTAACTCTTTAAATAATCTATGATTTTGAATTTTCCGTAAATTATTGTAGGTGGCATGCTATGAAGATTCATATACATTGTTGACGGAGGGAATAGAAGAGCGTAGTACTGGCGATACAAACCTCAATGTCAAAAGCAGTCGATCTCATGCTATCGTTACCCTTATGCTAGAAAAGACAGTTAAAATGCAAGATGAGCATACAATCACACGTTCTAAGGTAAAATTAACATTTTATTTGATATTTATTTATATCTTTTTTTGTGATATCACTGTTTTTTTCAGTTTCACTTGGTTGATTTGGCTGGTTCTGAACGTGCGAGTCGTACTGGTTCCACTGGTAACAGGCTTCAAGAGGGCATCAAAATCAATCAGGTAGAACATAAATGAAATTGCCAGAAATTTATTTTTTGTTAAATGTATAAAAGTTAAATTGCTTTATGTGTACACCTGTAATGAAGTTCTAAGATGAAGCCAAATGAAATAAAGAAAATTCTGATAATTACATTTACGCGCGAGTGTTTCTTTTGCACATAATTGCACGCATATATAACCACCCAAATTATTTATAAATCTAATTGTATTTGATTAGTTAAAATATCCTTCAGAACAATATCTTAGATTGGTCTCTAACAAATCACAGGCTTTCATGTCCAATAATTGTTTTGAAAGGATGGCAAACTTCTAACAAGAAATTCATTTGCAATATTTACACTGATTTATATTTTTTTGGCAGGGACTTCTTGTGTTAGGAAAAGTTATTAGAATATTATCTGCACCAGCTGCTAGAAAAGGGATTCCTGACCATGTTCCTTATAGAGAATCTAAACTTACTCGCCTTTTACAGGTTAAAATTTTTTCATGTACTTCATAATTTTGTATCTATAATTATTGATTAAATGTTTAACATTTATATGAGAATACAGTTGACATTCTACAGATCTATAGTCCACTAAATATTATATTCAATTTTATGGGGTAACCGATGGCATCAGTTTATGGAATAGCAATTGGAGTTTTAAAATTGGTAACAATGCATTTACATTCATTATTTTAATCAGGATTCGCTGGGAGGTAATAGTCGTACAGTGATGTTGGCATGCATTTCTCCAGCAGATAAAGACATACAAGGCACTATTGATACGCTAAATTATGCGATGAAAGCAAGAAACATTCAAAATGCTCCAGTCATAAATGTTGAAAAACCATTAACTCATAGCATGTCGAATCATCGAAGGTTTGTGTTTAATATTAGGTTTTATTTATATTAATGTTACCTATTTGACGTCCTATTTTCACAAATTTTCAGTTCATCTTCTGATAGTGAAGCTGAAAATGGCAGGGCTCCATTTCATGGCAACAGATATGCAGAGCATTTACTAGTAATTGAAAAACAAAACCAAGAACTGGTAAGCGAATAAAGTTTGAATAATATATCGTTTTCTTTCATTGTATGTATGTGTACACACATAAGCATTGATGTTTTACTTAAGTTGAAAATTTTTCCTATAAGAGCAGTTCCTTCTGTTGATTTATATTTTGCATGCAAATGAATAGAATAACTGAACTTGGCCAATGAAAATGAAAAACACTGATATAAATGTACTGTATACTATTTTGTAGTTTTTGAGTGATATTATTCTAGTTTTTTAGTGATGATAGTATTTTTATTATTTTAAAATTTTAGGTGTCACAAATTGCAGAGAGGGATGGAATTATATCTGCTGTTCGTGATGTTCTATCAGAAGCATCTGATGACCTTTCACTTCAAAAAGAGGAAAAAAGATGGATTAAATCTATACTTTCATTGATTAATGGGTTGAACAAATCGCAATCTTTAGGTAATCTACTTATTTTGGCACCAAGAGTTAATGTTATGTTAAGTTTATCATCAAGCATTTACTAAAATATTCATAAAGAATGAAATTTAGTAATGGCTTCTTACAGATAAATCAAGCGATGGTTTGCAGTGTTCATCCTCTGAAAAAAGTGTTACTATAAATGATGACATAAGTGAACACAGCCAAAGAAGTAGTCATGGTCAAAGCAGTAATCATGTAACTAGCAGTACCACAGTCAGTTCTATAGTCACAGCCGATGAACAGGATGCAGTTTGTATGAACGTACACGATGTAATGACACACATAGAAATGTTACAGCAAAAAAAGGTAATTAAAGAAATTTTTTATTAGTTTTTGGAGTGTCTTATTGGTACTTACCTAGTTTATTCATTTTAACAGATTGATATTGGCAGTGCTATAGAAAAAGCAGAAACAGCTCAAAGTAGGTACATTACTAAATGTGAAGCTAAATTTGATGCATTACGATTAGAAGAGGAGATAAATGCAAAAACTTCAAAACTTTTGGCTGCTCGTGCTCAGGTATAATTTTTTATATCTGCGTTTGACATTTTTAAAAAGTACACCTGTTAATTAAATCATGATGTAAACTCTTTACATACTCATGTGATTTTGCATAGAATCTATCATATTTTACAAGAATATTACCTTTTTCAATGGTTATTTATTATTCGTTGATGAACAGGAAGCTGCAAGAGTACTTAAAACATACACAGATAGGATTGCATATCTTTGTGTTGCCATCGACAGTTTGGAAAAATTATTGGTGTCATCTTCAAATCAAAATCAAACAAACAATGTACGTCTTTTCAGTTCATTTATTTTGTTGTGACTTTTAAAAATTTATTGAATAGATATATTTTCTATTGGTAAAAATTTTGTAAGCTTTATTAACCTTTAAGGTCTCCCAAGGGCTAAGAGCTAAGCAGCAGGAATCGAAGCAAAAATGTACTGAGCAACTATCTCAAGCGCATCGTGAGTTGTCAATGCTTAGAGAGCAGCGTGCACGTTACAGTCAGATAAAGGAGACAAAGACTAAAACTGAACACCAAATTAGAGCTCACACTTCAGAAAGATCCAGACTAAAATTCAGAATTAAGGAATTATCGAGTGAACAAAACAAACGAGAGGTACATGAGTAATAAATTACCATTATTTTTTTTGGTAATTAGGGATAGTTTCATCTTTTAATGATGTCCTATCTTCATGTAATGTTTGTCGCTATAGCAGCGATATAATATGATCATTTATAGCTATGATTTTGTGGATAAGTGTTGTTATGCGATAATGTGTAACTACTGTTTTATACAAATACTCCTTCTGAAATTTCATTTAGAACTTATGTCTCTTCTTTTTTGCAGCTAAATTTTCTTGCGGAATATTATTCCACAAATTTTGCTTGTTCTTTTCCTTAGAATTGCATTTTAAAAGATATACTTTTTTGTGCAGGAGAGATTTAAACAATGTATAGAGGCTCTTCAACGTGACCAAGAATTAGCATCTAATCAAATATTGCAGTATACTACTGATTTCAATATTCACCTTGGTAGTACTAGTGTATCATTGTTACATACGGACGAGATATAAATATAGAAAAGTGTTTGGCCCAAATCCAAATATTGTATTTTCGATGTAACTAGAGGTATTACTCATTTCTCGACCATAATAATATATTTTATACCATTTTCAAAATTCAATGAAGCAATATATTTTATTATGTAAGTTTTAAAGATGTTTCTTATTGTAATGCCAATTGCCTTTTCTTTAAGTTGAAGCGCAACGTTAATTTACGTAAAATTGTCAACATTTTGGAACTTATTACTGTAGCATATTCCTGGAGTGTGGCTTGTCATTTTGGCTCAATTCATTTTTTTACAGTGGAATGCTAAAGTTCGATCTGAACATTAATTTCGAATTAGATGACATCCAACATCCGAATATTGTCATGCTCCGAACAATGACATGTTTTAATATAAAACTATACGTTTATATTTTTGTACCATAATTTGTCGGATTTGAAATTGATATTTTCCAATAGAGATGTTCTAGTCAATCTTATGAATTGATACTGTGAAAAAAGATTTGAAATATTGTGAATTTGCTTTAAATTTATTGAAATTCGCATATTTTGATTTTGTTTTCTTTGGCTTATGGATCATTTGGCTTATGGATCATTTCGAGTAGAGTTTTAAACTGCTACATACCAGAGTTTCGACTACCAACAGCAACATGCATTGCCAAAAATAATGTTGTATCGAAAAAGTGTTCAAAACAAAAATATGCATGATGGTGACAAAATGATGAAAGGTGAACTCAGTGCAGCACAAAAGATAGGAATAGCACAATTTCATGATTGACTTTGACAAATTAGCAATCGATGGTGAAGAATTCTTGATTAATTTGGTTTTTGTGCATTGATTACATATTTGTTGATTTGATTCAGTTATATGATTAGATACTATAATCATCGAATATTTAGTAAATCGGACTCCATTTCGTATGACCTTTCAAAAAATTTATTTCAATGCTTATTTTGTTCTATTTCCATCCCTGTAAATATGCATGTCTACATCATATTTGCCTACTTATTAACAGTGCTATATGTGTAGTCGTGATAACTTTAGTTCACATAACAAGATTCTTATGAGCAAATAATAAAATAGAATTATGCAAGTTGTCCAATGCAGTACAATTGTTCTGGTTCAATTTATAACTTGACTGAATGTTTCCCAACCTGAGTAAATACAGTGGGACATTACAGACAAGATATTGCATCGCCAGAAGGATTCATGCAGAGTAGTACATGAATCAAACCCAACTTCTTTCATTCGAATAATAAGATAACATTTCATCTTTAGGAACGTCAGGATTATGCTCAGTTGGTTGCAGTAATTCCACTCAAACAATCATCCAATCAGAATGTTGTTGTAGCAAATATTGTCAATTTTTTCATGTGTCTGTAGTTAAAGAAAATAATGCATCACCTTCAATAAAAATATCCTACATTTTTAAATTGTCTTTTTGTACAATAACCTTTAAATTGTTGCAACCTATCCAGTACAGCATAGATATTACTGTAAATTGTTCTTGGAATCTCATGAAACCTCATGGTAGACCCTATCAGATATTTTTAGATTTCACTAAATTGGTTTAATATCGGAGTAAAAATTTCTTAAACATTTTCATCAAGCCATTTACAAAGTTTTTATCTTTTAATTGCGATGCAATTATTGACTTGATCTGACAACCAAATCTATGATTTGATTATGTTTTGATTTGCGAAAAATGTGGTCTCTTCTGATTCAGTACTGATGTGATCTACAAAAAATAGATTTGCCACAACTCAGTCACATCCAATAAATATTACATATGATACAACCTGCATCTTTTCTTTCAAAAATAAATCAGGGTATGGTATCAAATTTAAGGCCATAATCATGCCCAAAAAGATTTTCCTTTCGTTAACCCAAATCCTTCATTGACTTCTACCCGTAGCAAAAATGCGCTCATTTTGAATATTCATACATCAAAATAATGTATAATTTTATGCTTCTCTCATAAATTATTTTCATTTTTTCAGTCTTTTCATGTAGCTTGTCCTGGTTAGGAAAAATCAGCAGTCAATCACTTGACAAGTAGCTAGTCATAGTCGCAAAATTGTCATGAGTAACATGTCCTGAACCATAATTCTGCATATTCAGCTTTAATAACAGTATGAGATGGAATTGTTATCCACTATATGTTATTTGCTTTAAATACGGTCAAGTTTTGCGATAAGATATTTTTTCATTTTTGCAGCTAGAAACGTTTCACTCTCCACAAGAATTAATTTCTTAAAATTTCCACTAAACTTTGAATCCTTCATCCAATTATACAGACAAAAAGTGATGCACTCTATTCATTGATATCTATGTAAGACTGAAGCTAATCATTTAAGCAAGTGTATGGACTCCCTGTAATAAAAAGCATTAATTTCACGATACTAAAATCAATATTGAAATAAAAGCATTTGTCAAACATAATCGAATTATGTCCAAGATAAATTATCTCGAAGCCTATATAATAAGTAAAGCTCAGTACTGAATCTAAAAGCCGCCTCTTAATATTATTCTGCGTTTAAAGAAATGTATCACAAAATGTGCAATTAATTGTAACTGCTACACTGATATTATTTTTTTAAATAAATAATTATAGTTACCTTGGTATTGAATAATATTTTCAATTTCAACATTTTTGTCAAATTGAGTACTGAGAAACAATCACTTTATATCCACCTCAACAGCAATCCACTGGTATGCCATTTCAAGACTATACTTTAATTACACAATATACCCATAACCATCAGTAAATGACACGAATGCTCCTCTTCTGGCGAAGAACTTATTTGCCCAGTGCATCCTGGTATTGTCATAATCCAATGAAATCAATTAAAATGCAAATATTCCATGTTATCACTGCCAGTATCGTCTTGAAAAAGTCATCAAATTCTAAAAATACAAAAAGCGAAGCTTAAGCAAGTATTTATAACCATTACTAAACCACAGAAAGAAACGAATAAGAAGGCTATGTTCAAACAAGCAAAAAGGCTATATTTATACTATGCATGAAGTTTCTCTTTATGAAGGTCCCAAAATCTATTGAATTTAGTCCATTTACGCTTTAACAATTTTGCAGAATACGTTTTAAGTTTTCGTCTGAAAAAACTAATATTATATGCAGATCTGGAATTTTACTTGCTGGCATTTTACATTTTTTCAATACCACAGTCATTGCTCATTCGAGTAGAAACTGAATATTCGAATGTAATATGTAAGGCCTTTAACCATGGATGTACTTCACGAATGAGATGAAATTTTTATCATTTTATTAATTGAATTGCATAAATATTATATATATATATATGAATTTTGATTTTGTGTGCAATAATTTGACTAGTTGAAATGGTAAAAAACGATATTTTTGCACTAGTATTTCCATGCATGAACACTAAAAATATATTTCGCAGAAAATTTTTATTTTCAATATTCAAACATAATTGTAAGAAAAGCACTCAAATGATACTAATTCAATCTGACCTTGACTTATATTTTTAAAAGCTATCATGTTGAATTTGTCAGATTCAATAGAACAGATGTTTGTAAGACGTCGACAGTAAAATTTAATTACAAAGGTACAAAAGATCTTAATGTGAAATTTACCTATAACAGTTTGATGCATTGTAATTGGCTAGTTGAAGCAGTCGTAATGTAAGCCATTATACAAAAATCCAAATTTAGTTGCCTCAACATCGATGATTCAAGACTGAAAATTTGAATTTGACTGAAGGATAGCAAAATGACATCAAAAGATTGTTAAAATAGAATGATTCTTTTGAATTGACTCTAAAAGAGATTAAAAGCAGGCATATTATGCGCTTCAAAAATTTTGCATTTTTATTTTTTATGCTGAATACATTATTCATAATGTTTAATTATAAATCACTTAAAATCCATTAAAATTGTACACCAGCAGATATAATAGGGTATAAGTGACTTCTCTCTCTTAATTCTATTGTTCTATAAATAACTTAAAATCTGCTCTATCGTTATTCAAACCTAGTTATAATTCGATTCGAATTATGACACTCTTTCTTACATCCAGATATGAATTTTTTTCGGAGTAGATTCGGAGCCAATAATATATTTCTCAGTCATTCAAATAGTTGAAGTCGGCACAGAACCACTCAAAGATATCTTGAGTAAACCTAGCAACCTTAGTCAGATGCATTATTCCCTAATAAATAATTATTCTATTTTGCTGTCAAACTATTAATTACCTAAAGAAGTCGCGATTAAGAGAATTCGAAAAAGTACACCAATGGAGGTGGACATACTTTTCGAAAAAATAGAACAATGCTCCATATAATTAGCTTGGCAATTCGCTACCAATTATAAATTGATGAAGCCGCCTCTTCGAAAAATATTTGCTGCCTTCTTGAAATTGCCAAATCACGTTGTTAAACATGAATTACCAGAACGCTTGAAGTCTATCAAAATACAGAACTTCATCCCAGGCATCTTCAACAGCGCAGCTAAATATAATTTATCTTTGAGCCAACACAACCATTCCAGAATGAACTTAAGTCCATAGAAAATTGCGACCATTTTATTTATCTTCAAGATCAATGCCACCATAGATGTTTAAGGAATAAAATCCAATGAACTAAGGAAATTCTAGCAAATGAATTTATAAAATCAATAGCTGTATCTGGAAAAAAATAATACTGTCATTTTGTGCTTATTCAAAATGAATTGATTGCCATACAAGTATTCACAGAGTCTACTGATACCTCATTCCTTTCATATTTTCATACAGTCGTCTATTTTTCCATTGATGTACTAAATGTCAACCCAGATTTAGCTTGGTATTCCGCCATTTCTTTTTTTACTCTTGAATGCTGATTTCTAGCCTCCATCTTTGCTTCTTGTTCATGAAATCCAGTACTAGATAATGGAGGTAGCTGCCAAAAAATAATATCAAACTTCAACTACAATTTAAGAGCATGAATGGCGGTGGCTGACGTGAAAGTTTAAAAATTAGGGAGATGAAAAAATATGAAATATAAATTCACTTTGGCAATGAACCATTATTTATGGTTTGCATATTTACGACCAAGTGATGCAACAATAAAAAAGCCAAGTAAATTACCTCTCCATATTTTCCTGGAAGCGGGACATGCTTAAAATAAAGGTGATCCCTAGCTTGGGCAGCCTATTAGCATAAACATCAATTCAACTTATCAAATGAAGAGTACAAATAAAGAGTTGTAGCAGCCAATAATTTATGCAAACAATAGAAGTTTACATGACAAGGCAACTAAAAAAGATGGAGACATTCATTAAAAAATAAAAGTAATGTGCAAGCTACCGTAAGGCGTTTTGAAGGGTCGCATGCTAATAGGTGCTTCATCAACTCCAATGCTAAAGGATGGGAAGCAAATTGTTCTCCAAGTTTATCTTGCAGGGTCGATTCCATTGATCTTGGTTCATAAGTGAGTCTGAATGCGTTATAATCAGGCATGCGATCCTACTCACACAAAAATGACCACAAAATATAAAATAAATATAGATACTCTGTATTTTATTTATAATTATAATATACTTACCAAAGAAGGCCAAGAGGAAAGTGTTGGTGTACCAAGAAGTGAAAATATCTGCCGCAAAAAAATAAATAGTTTTATCACAGGAACTATGCATGTATGCTAATAGAATGAATACCTGCCAGAGTTGATCAATTTCATCTTTTCCGGGGAAAATAGGCCGTCCTGCAATCATTTCGCTACGAAAACAATGGGATGGAAGCAATGAAATGCAAATTGGTACTCGAGCTAAATTATATACATTTCTTACCCAAATATACATCCAGCACTCCATATATCAACTGGGAAGCCGTAATTTTTAGAAAGTAAAAGCAGCTCCGGGGGCCTTGAAAAATATGTTCACAATATTACTCTAGCTCAAATTTGGGGGAAGGATATTAAAAAACTCACCTATACCATCGAGTCACAACTTTCTGAGTGTATTGGCGAGTAGGATCTTGACATATCACGCGAGCCAAACCCCAATCAGCAATCTATCAAGTTAGGTTTAAAAAATAATTCATTTTGAACTGTAGCAACTACAGAACTTAATAGCAAATACCTTTAAAACACCATCTCTTGTGATGAGAAGGTTAGCGCACTTGAGATCTCGATGAAGGATATTTTTACCGTGCATATAAGCCAGTCCATCTAGCAGTTGCAGCATGAATGTCTTTATTCTAATAGGTGTAAGGTCCTGTGGACTCATCTCTAATAACCCCGCTAAATCATTTTCAATATAATCGAACACCATGTATAAACTTCCTTGCTGAAGAATAAAAAATATATAATGCACATTTGATTCTTAATATTCCTTCTGATGTTACAAATGCTTACCGTAGACAATTCTCCCTTCTTTATATTCCTAGAGGAAACTTTGTTTATTACTTCCTTGAGATTGAGTATGTTTGGGTGCCGCATAGACTGAAGCAGTCTGATTTCCCTGGAATCAGACAAATTTTGCTAATTTATTTTGCTTCATAGGTTATTGAGTCATATGAGTAATGTTGCTTGCCTTAGGGCTGTAATTGGGACACCATTCCTCTCACGTTCCATCTTAACAAGTTTAATTGCAACAAGGCTACCATCACGATGGTCAATAGCTTCCCATACCTATAAAAGTAAACTATTCTCATTAAACTATATCTTTATTAAAAACGTTAATTGACTTTAAAAATTTGAAAATACCTGACCGAAAGTTCCATTTCCAATGACCCTTTTTATGAAAAAATCATCAATGGATCTAACACAACAATTCTGAATTGTAGGTCGGCAGGCTCTTTTAAATTTTGGCCCGGGATTTGAATGAATTGGAGGTTTCTTAGACTTTATAGGATCTGAAAATGAATAACATTAAAAACAAGCATCGTCAAAAATTTATTAAAGCCAAATTGAAGTTAAAGCTGTCAAACAATAAAAGTTTTCACTGAAGAGTAATATATTTATTTATAAAAAAGAGCTTACAAAAATGATGGAATTATTAAAATTAACGCACCAAGCTGTAAAGGTGGATAACGTGGCAGCATAGGAGGGGGAGTTTGCTGCCGATATTTTAACGGGTCCTCAATTTGATGGTACTCCGATTCAGTCGTATTTTCTTCTCTAAGATTCAAAGATTCATCTAGTGTAGTTCCATGTAGACCAGGTTCTTCGATATAGGTAACCTGATCTTCCATAAGATTCTGTAATTCGTTTTGAACAAAGATGTTTGTACTGTCGAAAATTTGCGGTTTACTCATATCCACATTATTGAATATTTTCGGTGGCACGAATAGATCTGGAATCTGATTGAAAGAGGGCTTAGATGTCTGCTAAAGAGTACAATAAGCTTACATTTTGTTTGCAATCAAACGAGAAATCAAGTGCAAGCATTTCAGCTGAAAATGGATGATTAGAAGATATTGCTTACCTGATCTTGATAAAATGAATTGGGTCCAAAATTTTGTAGCTGAAACTGGTTCGTAATATCATCAAGATGGCACTGAGGTACGTCACCATTGAAAGATTGAGGTTGGACTTGAAAAAATGGAGGTTGTGAAAATGAAACTTGGTGAATTTCTTGCGGATCTCTATATAGATTATGGTTTTCTTGTGGAACTTGGCCAAAGTTATTTGGAAAGTCGTTAAAACCAGTGAGGGCTGTTTGAGAAAAATTCGGATTTGGGACTAAGGGAGGAAAATTATCAGGTGGTTGACCATGTGGAATAAAGATAACTGGTGGAGGACGAACCAAGTATTCCTGAAAAGCCATCACAAAACGAATAGATAATTTACGCAACAATGCTAGCTTAATCAGGATGACAATTTTAGAAATTACCGGATGATACTTGCGCCGTGCCGGAAGCTCATGGTGAAAGAAGTTGGAGACCGAATTATGCTCAAATGGGAACATTAGAAAAATTAACCTTGAATCCGGATACGGGGCTGAGTAAGAATAGTAGATGTTAGAAACAACGATGTAAATCGTCAACACTACATATTCAATTTTGATTTAAAAAAGCTAAATGGGTAATGATTCACTTCATCATAAAAATAGGTTGAACCGATCCGAAAATATTTAATATTTTTCATCGAATTAGGTCGAAAAACTGAAGTTTGAATTCTATAGCACTAAGATCCAACTTGAAAAATAGTTAAAAACAAATGAAAATAAATGTTGGAGATAAGTACATAATTCAAGATTCTATCATAGAGCTTGATAATTCTTCTACCATAATCACTTATTTTTATCTTCTTTCACTTCTAGTTGTTTGCCATTTATTCTAATGATAAAAAATCAATCACACTAAATACAAAGTATCCAAGTTACCAAGCTACACTTATCAACAGAAAAGAATGGGGTACTATGTGGTACCAAACAATGAAATCATTCTTCTAAATATGTGAAAAAAATTTGAATTTTAGAAGATTTTCTCTACAACTTACAGGAACTGCATTACATATCCCCTCGTCTAGCAGCCCCACTGTAACAGATTAAAGATTGCAATATGAAACAAATATGCCAGCTCTACAAAATGTAACATTTGAAAGAATATACTCTGTTAGCAAAATGTATCATGGCATTTTCTACACAAAAATAAACATTTTCTTTGGAAAATTGCTCAATACATTGCTAACAAAATTTAAAGTAAGTTACAACATCTAAGTCATAGAGACCAAATTTGCTCATCACAGTATAGAAGACTTTTTAGAAATGTACATATAGTGTGAGTCATGCATAGTGTCTTAAAGCCAACATTCATGATAAGCAAGAACAATCAGCAAAATTTCAAAGCAAGAATTAGTGAAATAGATGATCATCTGATGCCTGAAGCTCATTGTACGTAGTAGAAAGAAAAATATTCGGTGCCAAAGCTCATCTTCTCATGTAATGCATGATTGATATAAGAGTTTTGGTAAAAAAACTGGATCTTGTTCTCTATCATTGTGAAAAGAAGTCAATACAAAAAATCAGGGAGGAAGCTAAGCACAAACGAGGATTCAGAAAGAAGAAATACTGTTCTCATCATTTATACTCCAAGTCATGAAAGTAATGTAATTGAACCATGAGCATTGAAACTATTTTAGGGTAGCAACATTTATATTTTTTAAACAATTGCTAGCAATGTACTAAAGATAGGATTTTTCTTTGCTATTACAGCAATTATCTTTATTTTTAGATTTTTGGCAGATAAATTTTTGCATAAATATATTTAATTTTCTGAAAACATTCACATTTTATTGATGATGGAAAACTACTAGTTTGTTTTATTTTTGTTGAAGTAAAAGCTTTGTACAATGTCAATTTTGTAACTGTGCCCTTGCGTAAGCCTGTATTTTCATGCATTTTCAAGTAGTACATTATATAAACTTGAAGCTCAGCTTTAAATAACGAACAATGTATGATGATGAAAGCAATGCTAGTGGCATGGTGAAGCACAACTTTCTTTCAGCCTGAAATAAAAGTCTAGTAAAAGATTTTGTGTATTTATATCAATCTTACTGACTTGATTGATATTAGGTATTCACAGCACTTTTTTCACTTTTAACGTGCCATGCCATGCTTCATTTATTCATTGTTTTGACCATAAATTATACTATCTAAGTTTAACATAGATAGCAATGTTGGCGTTCATAAATAAGCAGAACAGAACTCCATGAAGATGTGTATACAAAGATTGAAAAACTTATCAGATACTGCAGTGTGGATAATCGATTTGCAACATCCACTAAAACAAGTAAACTTGACGTAAAAAATTGATGCACAGATTGTCAAGAAAAGTGAAAAAAAAGTGTCAGAGTATCCTGTTATGAATGTGTTTACAAACAAGACTTAAAACTGCAGCAAAGTTTATATTTACACAAACATAAATGGTGTTGCTGGAAGTGAACATACTTTACAGCAACATACAAATCCTAATCTTAGCCTGTCATGAAAATCCAGTAATGACTTACTACAAAGCAGAATTCCACAGCTATAAAACAGAATTAAGCTCTTAAGAAGTTAATTCCTAACACATCCATACTTAGAAAACAATTTTATGGTGGTTGAAAAATCAAGTTCATTGAATAAGCATCTAGCATTTAAGGGATGGCATTGCGCTAGAAGAGTTTTTTATTCCTTAAAAATGGAAAGTAGTAGAAAAAGTTGAAGATGTAAATATTAAACTGAGAAAGCTGTTTATAGTATTATTTTTCATATACTTGGTTTTACATCATGTATGTAGCTATTTTAAATCAATAGCTTTGTTGCTTATATCAATTATGTTGGCTTAAGAAAGTTTTTCTAATTTTTCGAATAAAATACAAAAAACTAAGAGATGGAAAAAAATTATGTATTGCCCTTGCCATGCTCAAAATAAGGAAACTGCTAAAGTAGCTTCACATGAGGTAAGGCAAAGGGAATTGACAGAAATGATGAGTTTTCACTACAAAAGTACACTAAACATTAATTTCCTTCAATACTACAATTTAATACAAAAATATGACATAATAAACATGCAGCATGTGAACTTTTTGCTGATATCAAGTTGTTTATTGAGGCTCATTTATAAGATAAACCACATGCTGTTTTTGATAATATAATGATGTCGAATAATTTTGTGACAGAATTTTATGTATACCATACTGGCCAACAAAAAAATACGATGATTGGCAGCTGGCAAGTAGTCCAATTGAGTTTACATAGAAGCTTATAAGAAACACAAGCAGCAATTTTATAAATACCAAAAATCATAGGAAATAATGGAATGAAATTGGTTAGATTTAGCATTTAAAACTTTATTTAAAGTATGCACTTGAATATAAAAAGACATTGTTGATGCAACTGCCAAAACATGTTACTTACACTATAAAGAGGTTCAACCAATATTGGAATTTTTTCTCACAAATTCCTAATGTCCCCAATAAACATTACAAAATTTCATTTTTTGTCACACAAGTTCTACATTGTTTCATACAAATTTTTTTAACCAATATCTCCATTTTATTCATGACATCTCTGCCAAATAATACAGTAATATCCCCATTTTTATTATCTGGCCATGCTGCCTTCCAAATTGCAAAGCTGCAATAACTTGGTTAACGCAGTGCGCTTTTTCCTGCTCTCTTGCAGTATGCTGTATTAAAAAACTTAAAAACAGGTTTAATCTAGAATGTGGGATGCTATAAAAGCATGATGTAGATATGGAATGATAACAAATACAAGCAACCAAATGCAAAACAAAACAAAATGAGAAAACAATTTGCAATGATATATATTTAGCAAGAGAAGAAAAATAGAAGTTGACTAAAAAATTGTTAAGACTTCAAGGATAGAAGTAGAACAGAGTAAGAATTCTGAGATTGTTGAAGTAGAACAGAGTAAGAATT